>BKZX01027990.1:30075-48873 GCA_014362285.1 Fagus crenata
CTTTAAAAAAAAAAAAAAAAATACGAGTGGTGTAGTGCACCATGCATACCAAATAATTTCTCCCTCATTTTGTTTTGCATGATATGAAGCATATCAATAAATAAGCACTTTTAGTGCTCTTTTCTCAAAATATATATATATATATATATATATATATTTCTTAATATATATATATATTTTTTTAAATAGCTTTGAAGTTGGCTTTCCTACAACCGATTTCAGTATGAGCCTTTATAAATAAAATCAGCCAATTTTAACTAAAAGCAGCTTTCACGACCTATCTATCATGTTGAAGCACACATAAAAATATTTGCCAATTAATTTTGTCAAATCAAACCTTTTCAATTATTTTTGACTTTCTTACTGTCGATTTTGTACAAAATCTGAAAGTATTTAATTACCCACAGTGTTTTGTCAAATCATGGTTGTTATATCTACGTCAATTTTTTCTTTTTTCTTTTTATCAAATCGGTAATGTGATTAGCAATTTCCAAACTTAATTTAAAAGTGAATTTTTGTAAAGAAAATTCCAAAAAAAAAAAAAAAACTTCTTTTTAAGAAATCGACAATCACATTGCCAATATTTTTTTTTTTTAAAAGATTGGGAATATTATTACTACTTTCTAACAAACTTTTTCGTCGTTCCGCATGTCCTCATTGTTTTGCAAAGGGCTAAAAGGCCAAAAAATTGTCAAATGGAAAATTTTTACCAAAAAACTCCATGAGTTGCATGAAAAACATATTGGAACCCACTTCTAGGATATGAAATTATTAATACAAATTGGGAAAATATTTGAAATAATAATATGTGGGAGAAACTTCTTTGTTTTTTTGATAACCTTGAGTGTCTGGACCAGCGTTCTGTAGCTACGCGCACCTCAACTAATCCCAAGGAGACATACAACACTCTACTAATACGTAAGTTAGTGTAATGTTGCATTCTTATATTTCTACCATAAGTGGCTAACTTCCTTAGTCGAAGATTTGAAGAAAAAAGAATACATTCATAATTTGGCAAAAAAAACTAGCACTAAAAAATTAGTGGTAGTTGTTTACTTGTTGTTCAACACTAAAATTAGTGATCATAACAAACCACAAAAACTCATAAAAGCACAAGAGTAGTCACTAAATACATAGCCAAGTTAATTTGCTACTATGTAATAATTAGCAACTCTTTTATTGCTAATTCACCTTTTTTAGGGTAGCAAATTATCTTCATGCTTTTGGCACAAAATTGCATGGAAAATCTAGTTAGATGATATCATAATTCAACTTCTAATTAGGGCTGTAAACAAGTCGAGCCAAGTATTCAATATTTATGATTATTCATTTTATTTTATTTCAAACACGAGTCGAGCTCGAGCTTATCAACGAACTAGATTACATATTCAAGCTTAGTTCATTTCATTGTCAAACAAGCTCGAGCGCGCATGTTCACAAGCTACTTGATTACCTTCTTTTTTTTCATATGTAGTAAACACCACGATTAAAATTTGTGTATCCCTTCACAAATCTATGATGATAATTATTAAATAAATTACAGTTGAAATTAAATTATTTGAGTTAGTTAGATATAGTGATTTGCATGAATAAACTTATAAGAATTAGATTTACCAACCTTATTTTCTGAAAAATTATATATAATTTTTATTACGAAATAGACTATTCATATTATCAATCAATTACAAATACTAATGTAATAGACTAAAATGCAATTTGTACCCTCTAAGTTTGAGTCATTGTCATTTTTTCCACTCAAGTTTGAAAATTTGGATCTGCTCCCCTGAGGTTTGGTATCGTCTTGATCTTGGTTCTTTCATCAATGAGTCGTGATGAGTTGTCCGTTAAATGCCAGCTCAATACAAAACGACATAGTTTTAATTTGTTAAAACGTCATTTTGTCTGCATCAGATTAAAAAAAATATTTTAGACTTTTTTTTAAAATTAAATTCAGTTTTTCATTTATTTTTTATTCCCACATTCATTTTCCCTCACATTTCTCTCTCTCTCTCTCTCTCTCTCTCTCTCTCTCTCTCTCTCTCACACACACACACACACATGCGCATGTGGTTCCTCGGATCTAAGAGCCCAAAGTGACGATACCGATGTGGTGGCCGTAAATCGCATTCATCGCAAACGATTGGGGAAGAGATGCTGGATTTGGGAGGTGGGGGGCAAAGGAATGAGGATATTAGGGTTTAGGAGATTTGGGAAAGGAGGCAAAGGTAGGAGACAATGAGACGAAAGCTCGATATAGATTGGGGAGGAGATGCCAGATTTTATTTTGAAGTTGTCGAACTTCACGACGAAGATCTCGTGTAGTTGGAGAACTAGGGACTCCATCAATGGCAGCGAGGGTTGTGTGTGTGTGAGAGAGAGAGAGAGAAAGTTTATGATCGAGAGGAGGTTTTGTTTGTAGGGACGCAAGGCTTCTAAGCGATTTTAGAACAAGGCGGAGCTCTATGTTGTGCATCGCTGCCAAAGTGAAGAAATGGAGGCCCAGTTCATGTGTAGGTTAGCAACAAAAGTTGTTGTTTGTTTTTTGTTTTTTTTGGCAAGGTTTTGAGAGAGAGAGAGAGAGGGTAAAAAAAAAAAAAAGAGAAATTATAAAGAATAAATATTGACCTGGATTAAAATTAATATTTTTTACTCTGACGTGGAAAAGAAGACATTGTTTTAATGCAGAGGGACCAAAATCAAAACAATACCAAACTTCAGGGAGTTGATCCAAACTTTTAAACTTAAGGAGACAAAATCAAAATAACTAAACTTAGAGGGTGTAATTTGCAATTTAGTCAATGTGATATCTTAGGAACTTGTTTACAAACTTACACAATACAATATTAGGTCTATATAAGTATATTTATATATATGTATACACATAAACGTATAATCTATATTTCATTTTTACTTTTTATTTTTTTTTGTTGACACCTCAGCTTTCAGAGTTTCACAAATTTATATCTCATTACTTATTTATTAAATTTTTTTTTTTTAATTATTTTCCTTAAAATCACTCCCGATGACTAGATCCACTGCCACGCCTCCTCCATTACTACTAAATTCAAGATGTTCAATTTGTACATTACAACTAAAGTATTGCTATTTAGAGTAAGTGGCACGGAACTCATAAATAGATCAGATAATTATTAGTTTATTAGCACTTTTTTGGGGGTAGCAAATTAGCTTCATGCTTTTGTCCCGAAATTGTATGTAAAAACCCGTTAGACGAGGATATAAACTTATTGGAATCCCACTTCTAATACTTTTGAAAAATAATTCGAATTTTCTTTTAAAGTTTTCTAAATTATATGGAGGTGAAATTACTAATAATTGATAAGATAATATAATATTAAGGGTGGCAAAAAAAGCCCAAATCCATTAATTCATCCAAACTCACTTACTAATTGTCTAACCAAATCAACTTATTTAATAAATAAACAAATAGATGCTAGTCCAATTAGAACTAATTAAGTTAAATTTAATTAGGTTTTAATTGGATTGCTTATTTTGACATCAATAAAAAAACCAAAACAAAAAAAAAAAAAAAAAAAAAACACTAAAATTTTATTTTATTTATTGTATTTTTCGTGTGTCTTTTTCTTTATTGACACATGATGCATGGAACAGTTAGAAGGGTACGACAGGCTCAAAGATGGGTGGGACCACTTTTTTATTTATTTATATGAAATCAAAGATATTCAATCTTACTTAACTATATTTTAAGCCTTAATTACCTAAGACCTTATGTATGTCGTTATGTAGTGCCTGCATGTGCGTACACACCAAACCAAACAAACGACAAAGAATAATCAAAGCAATTTGATGCTTTAACATTCTCCAACTAACTATGTATTGAACTGGATTGTTTCATATGCCATGTCCAATCTCAGTTATTCTTGAGCTTAACCAAATTAGCAATATACATATGTTTATAAAACAATATCCACCACATACTGAGTGTCAACAATTGTGGTGCACGTCTCAATGATTGCTATAGTCTAAAAAACAATTTTAATGTCAAATTTCTAGAAGCCGAGTTTTGTGGGATATTTTTATTATTTTAATCAGTGTTTATGTATCTCTTACTTCATAAACATGTCTGATCTACTCTATATGTGACCATTCAAACAGGTACAGAAAACAATTCATTTATAAATCATTTGTACTACTTTTATACATACTATATTTTAAAGATTCCAAGAGGTTTTGGTCATTTTGGAGGTTTCAAGATATTTCAGTAATTTTTCTAAGTTTTAATTGATTTTTCATCATTTTATAGGTTTTAAGAGTATTTTAGTAAATTTCAAAGTTTTAGGAGTATTTTGGTCATTTTAGAGGTTTTAAGACATTTTAATTATATATATACATAAAATAAATAGGTAAATGAGTAGGTTGGGTTTTAGTTTAGATAATTAGGTTAGGTTGGGTTTGGATAATATCTACTTTATTAAATAGGTTTAAAAAGATTATTGGGTTTTAAAGGCCCAACCCATTTAATGCCCACCTAAACCAACCCATTAGACACATCTGATAATACTAATTAAGCTTTTTACTTCCGTCAGTAACCTATACATAGCTAACTACCTTATTTAATTAGTAGAAGATATAACGAAAAGGAAATAATAATAATAGAAAACAATTAGTGGTAATATGTTATTTAATAATAATATTTAATGGTCATCATAAAACCATGAAACTTGTAAAAGAAGAGCAGCCACACTAAAAAAATACCTGTTCTTCTTGTAGTGCCAACCAGATAGATTGGCCGCTTCATGTAAAGCTTCCCTCCACCTTTGTACCTTGTTGCCATCTTTAAATTTTTTTTCAAGCTTAGCGAGTGCTTCCTTGAACATTCCCTTTGGGTTACGAACTTTGGATGGATCCACATTGTAAAAGATTGGTCGCACCAACTGGCCATTCTTCTTCTTACACTCAAGAATCTTAACAAGTTCATCCAAACACCAACTGGAGGATGCGTAGTTTTCAGAGAATATGATTACTGAAATCATTGAACTCTCAATGGTTTTGAGAAGTTCATCGGAAATTTGTTCTCCCCTTGGGAGTTTATCATCAATGAAAGTATGAATACCCATCTTATCCAAAGCGTTATACAAATCGCCTGTGAAACCAAGGCGGGTATCTTCTCCTCTGAAACTCAAGAAGACATCGAACTCAGTCTTGTTAGGTTAGTGAGTGAAAGAGGAAGATGAGGCTCCATTCCTGGTCACAAGTGCCATCGGATCTATGAGCAAATGAATGAGAAGATCTGAAAGGAGGAGTAAGAAAGTTGTGAAGGGGATGTAAAAATAAGTGAGGAAAGTGAATGACAAATTAGGAAGAGTGAAGACAAGCAAGTGGAGACTTTTAAAGTGGGATGGACTTGTTTTGGTGTGAACTTTCTAAGTTACCACATTGCAATATCGTGGAAGTTTCTAAGCACCGTACCTACCGGATTTATTAGATTTAGATTTAGAAATGGTAATTGAATTTGTCTTGTAACAATGGTTAAGAGTATTAAATATTTATATTTTATAAAAAATAATAAAATTTTAATATTAAAATAAAAAATTAAAAAATTAAAATATTTTTAAAAATTATTTATATATTATTTTAAAGTATTTTCACGTCAAGTTTTTATATTTCCACACCAATTGATGCAGAAATATCAAATAATAAAATAAGATTCACTTCTATTTATAATATTTTCACACCAAATATAACAACTCTTTTATTTTAATATTAAATTTTTATTACTTTTCATAAAATAAAAACATTAAAAACCTTTTTTTCTTTTTGACTTTTCGGGAAGGTAGCAATGTTTAAGCCTATCACCATATAGTTAACTTTTTTTCTGAGAGGAGCCCACTCAGACATATAAAGTTAACTTTTTTTCCTTTTTCTTTTTCCCGAAGAAAAAACAAGGAAATAGCTAATGCATATGCCAGCTAATCACACAATCATCGATTGTCCTTTTTCCTTGAAGATAAGTCCAACACTGACAACTTGGGGACCAAAGGTGGCCCCGGCTGCTGCTGACTCTAAAAAATAAATGTTAGAGTATATTAATTGATTCCACTCATATAATTTTTTTGAGGTTTACTAACATTATTTTTAAGGTATTTTTACAAAAAAATTAGTCCAAAATAAAATAATCAAAATTATTTAACCTAAATCACAATAAAATAACCGATTATTTATAACAAAATAACCAAAATTATTCTCACAACAAAAAACTCAGTAATTTTGTTTTTGTTTTCAAATTACAACAAATCACAAACTTTAAAACAAATAAAATAATGTTACTTATAAGTTATAAATTTATAATCGCACAGCCACACTTTTTCTTTCTTTTTTGTTTCTCTCTCTTCACTTTTTCACTCTTTCACTTTTTCACATCTTAATTCTTTTTTCTTTTCTCTTTTTGAGTGCTTTGTGTTTTTATTGTTTCAATAATTTTTATTTGTCTTTGTCTCATTATCTATTTATTGGATGAACTGGTGTGTGGGTCAATGGGTGAATAATAGGTGAAGTGTATATAGAATAAATGTAAATCAGTAAGTATTTGATTGTTAATTGTTGACTTACTGTGTATTGAGTTGTAAATGATTTTAATAATATAAAAACGCGCTGACTTTTAATTTATTCGAAAAATGCAATGTAATATATTAAGAATAGTTATTTTGTATCTTTTCAGTTGTTGATGTTTTGTTAATACTATATGAATGCTACTTTAGATTTTCATGAAAAAAATTTGGTTGATACACTGACCCCACTCATGTAAAATCCTGAATCCATCCTTATATATATATTATGAAAATAGTTCCCGATTTGCAAGAATCATTTTTCAAACCTTTACGTGGCAAGTAAATAGATTATCTATATATATTTTTAATCACATGATATTTTTAATGAGTCATATAACTTTTTAAAATACACATATGGATGATCTATTTGCTTATCATGTAATGAATTAAAGAAGGATTTTCCCAAACCGGGTTAGAGGAAAACTATATCCATATATTATTACACATGAGATCAATGTATTATTACACATGAGATGAAATGTTTAAGCTTCAAATCTATTTTTGCTTTGGAAACTATAGATTGAGAATGCATTTCATCAACAATCAAGGCAATCAACCATAAACTCCACTTCAATCCTATATTTTGTGAAAAGTCCCAAACCTGGAGTATGAGGGTTATGATATATTAACAAGAAGTTCTAAGATTAATCACTTTTTTATGAATAGATCATGGCAATTACCATCACCATGTGCACGTGCTCCCACCAGAAACCAGTTCAATTCCTATCCAAAACCTTGGAACTTTTATGTTCTTTTTCTTTTTTAATTTCAACAAGGAAGTCATGTAGGATATTGCATTCAAAAATGGCTTTACACTAATATTAGATTGGATTTCCATTGACAAAACTCCAAAGACGTGCCGAAATAATATCTCACATTAACAAGCAAAATAAATGCTGCCGCCGAAGCTTTTTCAGTAACCACTTTCTCCGTGCTGTGATATCCATGGCCACAAACATCTTGGCCTTTCTCTCATCTTCCAAAAGTTCACAAGCCTACAAGAAGAGCTCATCATCTTGGCCTTTCTCTCATCTTCCAAAAGTTCACAAGCCTCCAAGAAGAGCTCATCATCCATGTCTGGAACAGTTTGAAGTTCACATGGCCTTCCTCTAATATCACACATGTAGTTAGAAATCTTCTGATGAGTCCTTAATTGATTGGAAATAAGAGAGAGAGAGAGAGAGAGAGAGAGAGAGAGACCAATATTTACTCCCAGCTCATACTCCTCAGCACCCATAAAGTGACCTGAGTAATCTTGTCTTTGCTCAGTGATGTCATTTCCATATATTATAAACAAATCGTGAAATTTGGGAGAGTTCTATTGCGGTATGTTCGTGCATCATGATGTACCTGCAGAAATTATCTATAAGTTGCTGGGATCAAAAAGAATCTTTATGTAATAGGAATTCAGAAGAGAAGATCACCTTGAGATAAGCATCCCAGACATTATCTTCAGCATTTATCATCTGTTGCATTTCATTCCAAGCAAATACACTCTGTTCAAGTAGAGCTTTCATATCATTGACTCGTTTCCTCAGATTCATAAAACGACTTTTTAGGACATCTTTGTCATGCTGAGACCCAAATTCTGCACTAAACTCTGCAACCATTTCACTCCAGGCTAGCTTGTTGAATTTTTTATCAATCATACTTCCACTGCGAACTTGCTCTACTTGGATGTGTTCCCTTATTACAAACAAGGGATTTTGTAAGATGTTAAGTTCAATAAGGCAACTGATACGGCATTTTTTATTAATTAAATTATGGAGTCTCAAAGTGAAGCACCTACTACACCTTATCAAGCAGCTACTACATTGACTCACTCTTGCCAAGTTCAGAATCTGTCTTTACTCAATGGTACCTTCTTTGGAAAATAAAGAAAATGTGGGAAAAGTGTGAAGAAAGTAACGTGTGAGGCTTATTGCTGACCTTAGTCTTTGGCTAAAAGAGATGAGTTTGCAAAGTTTGGTTTACTTGGTGTAACTGCCAAAAGAGTGCAACCATTGTTGATTGCTGGAGTAAGTGTTGTTGGAGTGAAAACATGAGATTTCAAAGAACAGGTGTTGTCTTAGCCCAAATTTAAATGTTGGAAACGGCAACAGATTATATGTATTCAGTGCAAACTTCATCCTCTGCCACTTTAGCATGAATTTTGATGATTGCAAATGTTAAATACCTTTTTTCTTCTAAGTGAATGAAGGAGATGAGAAGATAAAGCTTATAAACATCAGTCCAAATCCACCTTAAAATAAGTACTTTGAGAGCAAATGACATATAATTAATCTTTTTACAATTCACAATTGTAGAGTGTCCTAAATGTTAAAAGGGAGAAGTTTATAAGCTTAAAGTCCAAATCCACCTTCTCTTGTGTAGATATCCCCCAATACATGACTTGCAATCAAGAGGACAAGGTGAGAGAATCCTTTAAGCTTAGCTGTCAAAAGAGATTTTTTTTTTTTCAGTCTTTTCCTCATGTATTGCAGCTGAAGCAACCAACAAACATTTGTTTCCCTTCATGTGATTTGGCTACAAAAGCTGTCCCCACCCAACAACTTGGAAGAAGCTCTTGCCAAAACCTTTCCGCAGTGATCACCAACTGCCAATTATCATAGTTTTGCACACCCTAACAGGCCTTTATGGTCTTTGATCTTGTGGTTGCCAAGCCTGATTTATTTCCAAAGCACTTCAGTACCTGCAAAGAGACTTAGAGAGCATTAGGACAGATTGTATAGAGATTTGGGTCTATTTTTACAATTGTAGAGTGCTTAAGTAAATCACTCTTTAGATAGTGCATTAGAAAGTAAACTTCCCAACTCCTCCTCAATACTCACATATATTTTGACTAAATATAGCTTCTCCTCAACTACTTGTATCTCATATTTGATGGTTCTCTAAACTATTTGAGACATGCAGAGGCTTTCGAAGTTTCAGATTTTAGTTTTTTCTCTAATAAGATTTTCAAACTCCCCAACTGGATATTCCATATCTCCAATTATCATCAATCCCCATACAAAGGACAATATTGTTGATCTCCAAATTTTTATCCAAACAACTTGATCTACCATCCTGACTTTCATTACCATAAATCAAGCACAAATTACAAATCTAACATCCTATCTTTGCATACAATTGCATCTTGATGCTCGTAGAACATGTCATTTTTAAATGAAAGCTATTCAAAATTATCCAGTTCAATGTTCAATGATAAATATGATTATGTTCTAGAACCTATGTTACCCACAAACATCCAGTTTACATCATGAAGATGGTATTAACATCATTTCATCATGTGGAAAAAGAAAAGTGAGTGTGTGCATGCACACGTGCCATGCTGTGGGTTACTCTTTAGTGATAACCAGAGAAAGTGAAAATACTATATCTTTTATAAATACCATCTATTAACAAACAAGTACTATAAAAATTCCAAATGAGACAAAGGCACAAGAATATTGTATGTACCTATGATGATCTGCTCGTGTACAAACATGCTCCTTTTTTTCTTTTTATGGTAAGTCATGTGCTAATAAGCCTTGCCCAAAATCTGACACTTTCTCGATGCTGCAAAAACACCATATGATATTATGAACTACACAAACCACAAATACCTTAACCCAAACATAGATGTCACTCAATCTGGGAATAGATTAGCAAAGGTCATTAGCATACAAAAATCTCCTCCTTTAATTAAGATGTCGTATAGCCTAATATTAAATAAGAAAGCAAAGCAATCCACATTGCTAGCGTAAAAGAACTAGACTTATTTTCAAATTCGAATAGAAGCAGATGCAACTACATCTTGTCTTAATGCATGAAACTTTAAGCACATTTTTATTCATGTACATGCCTTCCCCCTGCCGTTCTCATTTTGTGACCAACACAAAATTTCTAACAAGCATCCTTAATGACAATTATGAACTAAACCATATAAACTCTTCCTTCCCACTAATGATACAAATGCATGTGTAGAAAACAAGAACTAAGGGTATCATTAGTGATTACAACAACTGGATCTGAGGCAGGGCACGTCCTCCACCAAGCCTTCAAGAAAATCAGGATTTCTCTCCTCCAATTTTGCAAATGTTTTGAAGCCAAAGTCAGTTGGCAATCTCTTAACAGGAACTGCGAATGTCACAGCCTAGCCACAGCTGAATTCCCATTTTGACCTGTAACCAAATTTGATATTCAAACAAAAAGAAATATACCAAGTGTGACACCCCTACACATAAAACAAAAACAAAAGAGAACATCCAGACTTCAAATCCAAAACAACATGCATGTATCTCAAGTTCCATTGCATCACTTTTCCCAAGAATTTCATATTACTAGCTACCAATGTGCTCTTATTCCTAACAAAAGAAAGAATATGTAAGAAGGCTAACCCTAAAAGTTTTAATCCGATCCTCCTCATGGGCCTCTAACAACAAAGCAGTGCATTTGCTTCTTTGTTGCTTGTTATTGTTGAGCTTACAAATATATTAATGTTCTCATCAAGAATCCGTCATTTTTTAGGGTTTATAATAATCGTATACTTGATACATAAACAGTTGTATATGAGACAGAGAACCTGATATAATGTGATGCCCCTCAAGTGAATTTTATCATAAGAATCATACATATAGCATTTAAGTGAACAGTTGGAAATATTTTGGTATATAAATCAATATTTTGCTACAAGTGATAAACGGCAAACTTTCAAATTTATCCAAAATTTGTAAGAACTGCCAGCATAAATATTGAATGGAAAGAAGAATCACTAACTGAACAAAATGCTTGTCTTTTTTCTTTGTTTGTTATCTTCTTTCACTGAATCAATCCACTCTTATTCCTTCTGCAAAATTGCTCTAACATAAGGTCAATAAAATAATGGTCCATGAGAATCACTACTAGCAAAGGATTGGTCATCCTCTTCACCTACAAGAACCCCACCAATATATACAAGTTAGTGTAATGATTTGACCTTTGCACTGCTATCTCCTCCCCTCTGTCTTGAACCCCTCCCCCCTCCTCCTCTACGACCACACCATTTAATCTTATAAATCTAAAATTTCACGAACAGTTTAAAATCATTTTGCAAAGTCTTTGTATAAATACAATCTATTAACAAACAAATGAAATAATTGCCCATATTTGATCATATAATTCACAACAATTGTACAAGAATATTATATGTACCTTTGACGATATCCTCATGTGCTAATAAGCCCTTTTTAATGGTTAGTAATGTGCTAATAATCCTTGCCTGAATTGAGTTGAAATCAGACTCTTGATGCTGCAAAAAAGAAAAACTATTATATTGAGAACTACATAATAAAACCCACAAATCACTCAACCCAAAAATAGATGTCACTCAATTTGGCTACAGAATCAAAGGTCATTAGCATACAAAAAGGTCATTAGCATTAACCCATCAACTACATTAATCAGTTGAACGTTCAAATTCCTCCACCATAGTACTCAACATCCTCCATTTGAATTGAAAGGTCCAGAATTTCTAGAGTATGACCAATTAGATGTTGATCTCTGTTAGTGTAAAACATTATATGCCTTTTTTACTGTACTCGTCCATTAACTCATAAAACTTAATGCCTTTTTAGAATAATTTTGATAAAAAAAAATTTTGGATTGAAAATTTGGTTCTGTGACATCAGATTTTGGATAGCAATGACAGAAAATGAGATAATGCAACTGAAAGGACACAGATATTGTAAGTTAAGGAACAACATAATCAAAATAAGACAATATAAGCAGAGAATAACTTTTGTGCATTATTTGGGAAGATCTCAATGCTGAAACAAGAAACATACCATGATACCAATCATCAAATTTGGGCTTCACTATCGAAATCTGACATGCATGCTGAAATGCTGTATCTCCGTTGGAAACCTCTTCACCGTATATAAAAAATAATTTGTGACAGCTCGGAAAGCATCAGGATGCTCCTGGATTTTTTTAATATATAAGAATGATAAGAACCACAAGTTATCTATTAAAAACAAGAATGGATAAAAATTCTATGGATTAAGATAACCCACTATGTACAAGAAGAACCTTTATGTTGTTATATTGCCTCGTCAAATGCTTGTATCTATGCCTCAGAGAATCTTTGTCATGATGATATCAAACTCCCCATTAACAGTTTGACCATTTCAATCCAAGCCATTGTTGATGACCAATTCGTATTCAGCATAGGAAAGGCCCTCCTTTTCTGCACAGAAATGATAAAACTTATTCAAGGGGATAATTATTCATTCAACAAAACATTGCAGAATGCTTTTTGCTTGAATGCTCTTTGCGGGGACAAGGCTAATTGGTAATAAAAGTAGTTTTTCTTTTCATTAAAAACAGATGATACTTATTGGAATACACATCGCTATAAGCTAAATCCAATATAATTTAAATCAATCTTTTTTGCTAACAAATTTAAATCAGTCTTACTGCATTTAGTTCTAAGCTAGTTAATGAAGAAACAAATTAAATAAGTTACAATCACTTCCAGAAAAAAGAACAGAATAAAAAAAATAAAAAATAAAAACCCATCAAGACCAATCCATAGTAATAAGATCAAATAAATGCCTATAAAATACAAAATGAAACCACATACTTGGCCTCCAAATCCAGCCATACACACCTTGAAATCTTCTTGGTACACCATTATTTCAAGTCCCTAACCTGCAAAGAGAATGAAAGACTTATACATTAAAAGTCAATAGTAAGAAGATCTTAAATGCCTATAAAGAAACATTGGGCAACAGGTTAGCACAAGAAAATAGAATATACATCAAAGCAGAGGAAACTAGATTGCAAAAAAAAACAAAAAAACTGTGTTAATTTGAAGTCTGCAAAGTTTAAATTGAAAGAAAAGGTCTGGCAATGAGTTCTAAGGCAAACATCTTAGGCAGAAACCCATTTTTTTAATCACAATGATCCAATTCCACAATATTTTTTTTAAAGCATGGAACTTTTCATCCATTAAACCCCAATTTTGGTTTTCTCTCAGATAATTCAGTTAATTTAGAGACAGAGGGAAGCAAGAGACAACGACACAAACATGCAAATAAAACAAAGCAACAAAAAAGCATACCTCGGCATATTTTCATCAAGAATGTTCCCAGTTTCTTCCACAGTGAATACAGATTGAAGTTGGAGTCATCATTTAGAGAGGGATGGGCCACTGGAGATGAGCCCGAATCAAAGCTTGAAATCAATCTCGGTGAATACATGGGGGCCATGTAGTTGGGACAATGGGAACAGGCTTGAGGTATACACAAACATTTGCAAGTCCTGGCAGCTAGGGCCCTGTTTCTCTTGCTTTTGATTTTTCGTGGTTTTAGTTTCAGTAAAAGTCGACGAGAAGTAGTCCGGGTTGGGCACAAGGTATGACTCGGTGTACGCAGGATAAAACAGGGACCTCTGAGAAGAGATTGTTTGAGCCAACGCTGAAAAATTGTCTTCGTAATTTGAGGACAAATGCATTCTACATGGACTCCTATCCTTTTTATCAAATTTGGAATAATAGTTTCGGTTATAAAGGGAGAAGTGGTTTTACAGAAAAGCTCAACGTGATTTCGATCACCAAGATTCAAGTCCTTGAAAAGCCGCTGGAATAAGTTCGGACACCAGTAGAACCACAGATGGTCATACCGATGTTCATAAAAGCCTGCAGATCTGAACGTTTGTTTTCTACCATTGATGGAAATGTCAACATGACAAGTAAACCCATTATCCTTTGTTCCAAAAACAAGACATAGAGCAAATTTTGGAAATCCCGGACCAACCCAAAATGAGATGGAACTTCCGGCACTTTGATGATTGAACCAATTTGGAATCTCATTTCCTGGTACTATAAAGTCAAAGTAGTTAAGTGACTGTGGAGCCATTATCATTTCTCTAAACTGCAGGCAATTACCAAATTCAACAAATGACATGTTAGTAAAGCTAGTCATGTATTACTATTTGTGAAGCTAACAAAAATTGTTTCTAAATAACTTCAAGAGAGAGAGGGAGAGAGAGACCTGATGGAATAATTTGGTTGATGATGATGAATCCAACGAGTCACAGTTTCTTAAAATAACTGTTTCTATACTTCGTGGAAGCCTTGGAATGTCTCGAAACTCATTGCAATTGTCTATACGAAGGTATTCTAATCTCTCACATCTGCTAATGCTTTCTGGGAGGGTAACAACATTGCTATGCTCGATGCTCAACGTTTCCAATGTGTGGGACCAACAAATTGTCAAAATAAAATCTATTTCTGAACGAATTTTTAAATTATAAAGCTTTAGATATTCCAAACTCGGAAAAACATTGGAAAAGCCTTCATTAGAATTACATTGTGATCCTCTATCAATCTCCACGTCCTTCAGAAATATGACGTCACCTTCAATAAAGAGACGCTTAATATGTGGTAATTTATTTACGCTACCTAGAAGATGCACCACTCCCAAATAGTTTTCGAACTCTAACGTTTCTTCCGTTGTGAAATCCTCAAATGACGATCGCAAATCATTATGGCTTGAGCACATTCTAAGTGAAAAATATCTAAGAGATTTCATCATGAAACAGCTTGGAAGAATTCGAAGTTTAGTGCAATTGTTGAGTGACAACACTTCAAGCTTATCAAGACGTCCGACAGAGTCATGAACCTCAACTAAATTTTTACAATAATCAAGATACAAAGACTTTATGTTTGGGATCATTGATAAGTCAGGTAATTTCCTAATGAATTCACAACAATAGAAATCTACTTCTGTCAAGGTTTGGGAGGAAGAGATCTGTAGAAGACAAAAAAAAATAAAAATTAATTTAAAATATAATTTCAAGAAGTAATAATTTATAAATACTAAGCAGCATACCTGCTTTAATGGTTTCTCAATTCGGCTATGAGACAAGTTGAGTGAAACCAAATTTTTAGGATTGAATTTGGATGGCAATGAAGACCATGGAAATTGTGGCCAATCAAACAACCTTAATCCATTGGGAAGATATTTAAGGCGTCCACAACTTTGTACATTACAAATTTTAAGCAATCTAAGATTTTCCATCTTAAGAAATTGATCATTGAATTGCACCTTCATTGGTTCACCCGGCGGGCACAACATTATGCCTTGGATTTTATCCGAACCCTAATTGGACAAAACAGTAAGTGAATCACACACACAATAGAATTAACCAAAAAAAATATAACAATTATTAAATTTGATACAAAATCCATATTGATAAGATTAAATTTCTTCCACATTAAAAAGAAAATAAGAAAAGAAAGTGGCTGCATCTACCATTTGACAAAAAATGAAGAAAGTGAATCAAAACAACTTATACCTTATTTTCAGTTAGTACTTCAAGAACATCCTTATAATACCATAGTCTGCTATGTTCTCCGGGATTTTGTGGTGATTCTTGTCGAACAATTTCCCTACCCATTTGTTGTAGCAAGTCGTGCATCCATAATGTGTTAAATTGATCAATAGTTACAAGACACTTATCAATAAGTTTTTGAATACCAATAACTGGGTAAAAATTGCAAGCATTTGATATATCTACAACATAATCCTTGTTACATCCTTGGAAGAAACATGCAATATCGAGGAAAATATCTCGTTCATTTTCATCTAATCCTTCATAACTTAATTGGAGTATTTTTTGAATATCTTTGTCAAGAATTCTTTCATACTTATCTAATGCACTTTCCCATTCCATTTCACTTCTTCCACACAAATCAGCACCTATTATTACTAAAGCTAATGGAAGTCCTTTAGCATAACATATAACTTGGTCTGTAAGTTTCAAATAATCTTCCTCAGGTTTATTTCTATGGAAAGCATGAAGACTAAATAGTTCGAGAGCTTCATGATAACCTAATTCTGTAACCTCAACCTCATAGATTGAATGAGCTTTTCCAAGAGTAGCTAGTAAGTGTTTGTCTCTTGTTGTTATAATGATTCTACTTCCAGAAGCAAAGCAATCACATTTTCCAATCAATCTTTCTATTTGGTCCGCTTTATCCACATCATCCAAAATTAAAAGAATTCTTTTACAACAAAGCCTTTCTTTTATCACATTGGTTCCTCTTGATATGTTGCCCACTTTCAAATGTCTGTCCCCTAAGATATCAAAAAGAAGCGTCTCTTGCAGTTCGATCATGCCATCAAATGTCCCTGACTTGTCTTTAACATTTTCTACAAAGCTGCTTCCTTCAAAATTATCAAAAAAGTTGTTATAAATAGCTTTTGCAATGGTTGTCTTGCCTATTCCACCAGGGCCATACATCCCTACTATCCGAACATCATTTGACTCAATATCTAAAAGCAATTTTATGGCCTCTATACGAGAATTTATTCCAACTGGGTATTTAGCAACAAATAATGGCATTCGATTTAATTTAGAATTTGAGATCTCTTCAATAATTCCTTGGATGAATTTGAATTCAGTGCAGCTGCCATTCACAGAGAATTAATAACATGTAATGAGTTAGAATATAAAAAAGACATAAGAACATAAACTAAATTCAAGATGTTTCAGTTTTCACATTACAACTTATGTATTGGTAATCTATATACAATATATAGTAGTTCGGTGTGCCTTCTTCTATTAGTTTGGATGGAATTCGATGTTTTGTAAAATAATCTAAGATAAGATGCTTTTTTCTTTTTGGATATAACAACCGCCCAAGGAAATGCAGAATTTTTACAACAACGAAATTCTGACATAGGCAGTCACTTGCTTCAAATGAGAGGGACTACAATGTCAATGAAGCTGTTCTAAAATAATCATCCCAATTATGATTATGATGCCTATTTCATCTAAAATATTCATAATTTAGCACAATTTAAAGAAAATGATAATAGCAAACAATTAGTGGTGGTGGTTGTTATTTAACAATAGAATTTAAGAGTAAAAGAACAAGAGTATAAGTACCTGTTATTGTAATGCCATCCGGATATACTGGCCGCTTCATGTAGCGCTTCCCTCCACTTTTGTACCTTCTTGTCATCCTTAAATTTTTCTTCATGCTTAGCTAGTGCTTTCCCGAACTTTCCTTTTTGGTTACGAACTTCTGATGGATCCACCTTGTAAAAGACTGGTCGCACCAACTGATCATTTTTCTTACACTCAATAATCTTAGCAAGTTCATCCAAACACCAACTGGATGATGCATAGTTTTCAGAGAATACAATTATTGAAATAGTTGAGCTCTCAATTGTTTTGAGAAGTTGTGTAGAAATTCGCTCTCCCCTTGGGAGATTATCATCGATGAAGGTATGAATACCGTGTTGACGCAAAGCATTATACAAATGGCCCGTGAAACCAAGGCGGGTATCTTCTCCTCTGAAACTCAAGAAGACATCAAAATTCTTGGGTTGGTGGGTGAAAGAGGAAGTTGAGGCTTCATTGCTGGTTACAAGAGCCATCGAGATTTAGGAGCAGATGGTTGAGAAGACCTGAAAGGAGGAGGAGAAATGAGAAAGAAAGATGTTGATGAAATGGGATTTGGAATAGACAAAGGAGTCAGTGAAATTAGCTGAGGAAAGTCAATACGCAAATAACTCAATAAAATAATACAGCCTGTTTAAATGACTTTTCGAACTTTGTAAGAGCTGTTGACTTGAATATAAATTGCAAGGAATATTGTTGCTTGAACTTTGAAAGGAATATTGTTGCTTAATTTCCTAGTAGTTTCTGTGTGAAAGGAATATAGTTGCTTTTCACTATGCAATATTTTGGATGTTTCTGTGTGAAACCCAAAACAATTCTAATATAGTCTAAATGTTATGAATAGTGCCGGACACTGCAAATAGTACTTGCATAATAAAAGTGTCGGCAGAATTATTATGAAAGTTATGAATAGTGCCGGATACTGTGCAAATAAAAGTGTCGGCAGTATTATTATGAAAGTGTGCAGATAGTATTATCATTAATTATTATATGAATAGTAAACTTGAATATATATATATATATATATGGTTTTAATTATATAAAAAATATAAGAAATTCTTAAATCCGAATTCTCTCTTGTATAAATTACCACTTTATAAGAAAGTTCTTAGAAAAAGTTTCTCTTTTTTTTTGTACTTCATTTCTCTTGGTATCTCTTTCATTTTACAACACTGTAGATATTTAGTGATGCTAATATGCTCTAGTTATTTGTAGACTTACAAATACTAATGCATATCTTCCTTCTTTCACCATCACTTCAAAGAGGCTTCCTAACTTC
>BKZX01027992.1:0-16620 GCA_014362285.1 Fagus crenata
AATGCCGAAGTGAGAGAGGAGAAGAACTGAGAGCTGAAAGAGAGGTCGGAGAGCTTCGTTGGCCTTGGGCGCAGGGGGACGGTGGAGGTGACGATGGAGGTGCCAGAGTGGAGGTGACATTGGAGGAGGCATCGCACAAGTAGTGGCATGGAGGCAGAGGTGGTGCTGGGTTAGTTTAATAGCTTAGGTTTTCTTTTGGTTTTTTTCTTTTTTTAAATTTTAATGATTTTGTTAAATTAAATTAATGATGATGTGTTAATTTGATATTTTAATTGCTGACGTAGTATATTGACACATTAGTGTTATATCAGTTTGTAAATAAATAATTGTAAAATACGTTGTGTCTTTAGCATGACTCAAGATATAATTAAAAGCGTACCATCCTTTTAGGTTTGTTGAAAGATTTAATGGAATTCTTCACAACAAATCAGCGAGTCTGGTTCTTCTCCTATAGACCCGCATAACTAGTATTAGCATGAATGGTTGGATATGGAGTATGGTGCAAATGGTTAGAAACCCCTATACATAGGTAACATTAACATTTAGAAGTGTTAATATCACAACTGAAATAATGTATCATTAATTAGCATTTATCTCTATTAATAGTCCATATTTTCACGCCGCTATCTCACATTAGTTTGAAATGTATTGTCTTTGACTGAAGGATTCAATCGCACGTTACTAACTGATTCACTCGGTTGAATTTGATTTGGCATGTCTAAGAGAAGTGGTTGAAATAAATATTAATGCCTTGGCTATAAAATATTGTATTTGTATAGATAAATGTTCTTCTTTCCCATTCAGGCATATACATCTCCAATATATTCCAAGCTAGTTTTACTTTCTGCTAATGGAATCATTCTATTCAAAAATGAACCATGGTCTAAAAAGTAATGAGAAAGAAGAATATAGGTCTAATCCAAAAACCCATAACAAATACAAAGAGATGATGTCAACCATCCCAAGAAGAAAGCATAGTTTGATGGGTGATCTCTACCACTATGAAGGTTTTTGGTGCAATTCATCCCACTTCGAAGGAATATTGTCAGCTCAAGACAACTTCAAGCCTCAACCCAACAACGTGATCTTGAGTAGTGCTCCAAAATCTGGCACAACTTGGCTTATGGCTCTAAGTTTTGGCATTTTGACACGATTCCATTTCAATGAATCCACAAACCCTTTACTCACCAGAATGGCTCATGATTTAGTACCCTGCTTGGAGCTAGAAGTTCGTTCAAACACACAAACGCTGGACCTAAATGTTCCACTTTTGGCTACACACATTCCCTACACTTCCTTACCACAATTTATTATAAATTCTAGTTGTAAAATTGTTTACATATGCAGGGATCCAAAGGATGTATTTGTGTCTCTATGGCACTTTTTACACAAGGTGAGGTCTAAAGATGGGGAAATCTCGGCCATGAAAGAACTTCATTTGGAGGATGCATTTGAGTTATTTTGTGAAGGAGTATCTACTTTTGGACCATATTGGGATCATGTTCTAGGGTATTGGAGAGCAAGTTTGGAATCACCCGAGAGGATACTGTTTTTAAAATATGAAGATTTGAAGAATGACACAGTGTATTGGGTAAAGGAAATCGCTCAGTTCATGGGTTATGCTTTCTCCATGGAAGAAGAAGATAAAGGTGTGGTGCACAAGATTATAAACCTATGTAGTTTTTGAGAACTTGTCTAGTTTGGATGTCAACAAAAGTGGAATTGTGCAAGTGGGAGCCAACTTGTTGCCATTAAAAAACAATGCATATTTTAGGAAAGGTGAAGTTGGAGATTGGAAGAATCATCTTATTGCGACTCGATCAAATAATTGAGCAAAAGTTAAACGGTTCTGGGTTGACATTGCACTTCTCATCTAATGCATGAGGGGAGCCTACAGTCATTTCATGTCTTCCTTCAAAATAGTTTATTATTCCAATTGAATAAAATGTTGCACCAAGGCTTGTAGCATGTCAAATACCATGACTTATGACATTAATTTTGCTATATAGGATGCTCCTAGGTTACTTATAAGGTGAGACTAATCCCTGGAGTGATTATTCAGTAGTCCTGGATTACAAATAAATGTGTAGTTCTTCTCTCACATTAATGGTGGGTCTCACTAATTAAATTCATGGCGAGACCTACCATTCTATGAGAGGAGGAACTAAGCATTTATTTCTAGTTCGAGACTACTGAATAATTTTCATAATTCCTATTAGTTTGTTACATTAAGTATTAATGTATTTTCAGTGTCTTTTAATTGTTGAAAATTGAAATTGCATGGTTATACTTACTCTACTCTATACTCTCAATGTCTTTTTGTTGTTGTTGCTTAATCTTGAAGATTGATATGATTTGGCCGACATCACGACTAATGACCTTGTCATAGGATACACATAATTTTGAAATAGGATTCTCTGGACATTTTACTTGAAATGGAGATAGTCCATTTCACGATTAATTAGGATTTTATTTCTTATATCTAAGAATGTACACACGCCATTTAATTTTTTAAATGAAGTAATACTAGATACATATTTAGATTTATAGTATTTAATATAAGTCATAAAATGTATTTATTTCAAATGAGAGGACAAACAAAAAAAAACAAGAAGAAAACAGAGCACGGACTTGTAATTAAGCCATTTGAAAGGATGATGACCATTTCGAAATCTAGAATAAAAGTTGAGGATTAAATGTGTAGTTAAACCAAAAAAAAAAAAAAAAAACCCTTTAAACAGTTCTGTGTGGATTTTGTGCATATAATGATTGTGAGGGGTGTTTTTGTAACAATGCCACGTGGCGTGCCGAGGGCGATCACGACGTGGACTTCAATATTGAGAAAGGGGTAGCCGAACCCAAAACTCAACCGAGGGCCATAAATTCAGCCCAAGGGCTAATGGGATACTTCCAAAAAGTATTTTAAAAGAGCCAAGACAATAAAGCCCAAATAAATATAAAGAAGGGCTAAAAGGCTTATGAAAATATTGTAACCGACAAGAGATTTTAGAGGACAGTCATTGGGCCGAGCCACTTGCTGTTCCTTAACTGAATCTAAGCTCAAAGCATAATGATTTTAACACAAAAGTACCAGCTCACATGCTTCCCATGCTTTAAGAACTCAAATAAGATGAGGACAAGGATGAGAGAACTTATCAAAACGGTGTTGTTAATAAGAGATCCAGGAATCAGCTGTTGGGCCGAGTCTCTCACTGTTCCTTGATTGGGTCAGGCTTGAAACAGAATATCCTCAGTGAAAAATGATTAAAACGCACATTCTGCATATTCCTGTTGACATCTACTGCAAGGCCTCTGATAAATAATGCACTTGTTGAGACTGAAAAGAGGGTTGACTTGTTGGGAGAGAGTCAGTCCCAGTGAGACATGCATAAGGGTAAGAAAGAATTGTGTTTGGGCTTTTTATGGAGTTAAAATCAATGAGGAAGAACCATTGTGGTCCTTATAGAGATATTTCAGGATTTCTGCCTAGGCATCTGCCAGGAGAGCTTTTTCTGGGGAGAAAGATATTAAGTTATGAATTCCAATCTTTTCAGACGGGAATGTATTTTTGAGTTTTGATTGGTGTTTCTAAGTTGGGAAAGATCTCAGGGAACCCATTTCAAGGGCCTTTTCTCCTTGGATCTTTGTTGTGGTAATTTCTTGAGTTTTTTTGGAAGTGTTCTTCCTGTTCTGGTTTTTTGGGTGATTCTGTTTGGGGCTGGTGGATCTGATGCCTTAACAATGCAATCAGTCCTATATATATAAGTGATTAGGGTTGCCTAAAAACGAGATTTTGGCTTCCCTTAATCTTGTTTATTCTCAAAATTAACCCTCCATGACATGTGTTAATCAAAGAGGGTGTTTGGTTGGCTGAAAATGATAATGGTCCTTCCCTATTGGCAGGGTAAGGCCTTCTTTCCCTCTGAAATGGTTTTGTCAGAGGTGTCCACTGTTTAGTTAGTGGGTTTTTAGTGTAAAGTTGGGTTTATGCATGTCTCTTGTGACTTGGTTTCCATAAACTAGTCACTGTGTCTCCCAGCAGACCTAATGACAACAGTCCATGGTTACCTAAGTCTTGGAACTAACTCCCCTCCACCAAACCACACTCCTCAAGTCAGATTCAACATAAGGAGAGTAGCTTCCTCACGGGTCTGGGCCGTGGGAGCTACTCCCTGAGTCCTTTTGGGACTGGAATGAACATGGCCATTGGTTTTCCACCATACTTCTTTATTTCCAGCATGTTTTGGTTGCTGCCAGTGGTCCTTGAGCTGTTGTGCACAAGTCTGCTGCGTGAACAGTACCAGAATTTATGATTTCCGGTGGAGTGTAGAGCTGGACTGAGCTGGTGGTGTTTGAATAATTTGAAAATGGTATTTCAATGGCTCTTGTCACGTTGGAGAAGATGGGAGCTGTTGCACTTCTTCTCTTTTAGTGTAATAGGACATGACGTGGGCTCCACAGCAGATATATAGCCCATGCTCTGTCAGTTTCTCTTCAGACTTCATGGGGCCCACGGGTTGGCTGTATTCAACCATTTGGATTTTGGGGGCTGGTTGCCATTTAGGCTCCAGCTGTTTCCCTTCATTTATTTAATAGTATTTGGGCCAAATAATTGTATAATAAGCACACCTTGGGTTATGGGCTTCATATGGGTTTTCTTTGGGCCTGTGAACAGTGCCGAGATTCCCTTATAATGGGCCCAGGTGGCTCATTGGGTATTGTTTATGGCATTTTAGTGGGTTGGGCCACATATGTATATATTTATTTATTTTCGGGTTGTAGGCTTTTTGGAATAGTGTCAAAGCACTTTAAAATATGCCCAAGTAAATTAATATTGTTTGGGGGTTTAAATGGGTTGGGCTTATTGGGTTAGTTTATTAAGCCCAAATATTTTATTGGGGGCCCAAACAATTATTTAGTAAAAAAAAATGGGCATGTACATTTAGCCCCCCGAGCCCGTGACTTACCCATGGTGAGTCACGTGCGAGCCAAAAAATAACTGTTCAGTTTTCTTCTTGGCGGGTATTTTTCAAAAAAGAAAGAAAGGTGGTGGCTCATTTTTCTGGGGAAATAGTGGAGGAGTGGGAAGGACATACCTGGTGGTAATGGCCCCTATTTTCAAGGAGCAGCCTGAATTAATGGCTGCCATTCCCCACCTTAATGGCTTAACCACTCAGTTGACTCCCTATTACTCAGCCGTTTCTCACATTTCCAAGAAGCTAAGGACGAGCTTGACAGAAAAGAAAAGAACCGAAACTCTTCTCCTTCTTTCTCCTCCTCTTTTTCTTCTTCTTCTCTTTCTTGTTCTTGTATTTTCTGTTTGCTGTTGATGGCGTCTTCTTCGAAGAAACCAGTGAAGGGACGTGGTGGTAGTTCTGCCGGCAAAGGAGGCTTGAGAACGCCGAGAGATCCAGAAGCCGATGGCAGTAATTCTGAGTCTGTTTTGGGATCACCGGAGCCTCATGGAGACATATTAGGCCGACCCATTCTAGACCCATGGTACAGAAGCAGTGAGAGGTTTCCCTCCGTCTCAGTAAGTCTCCAGCCACCATCAACAGATTGGGAATGGCTGGTTATAAGAGAGGATGCCACGGCAGATGTGGCCTGGACTCCAAATTTTCGGGAAATTCGAGATCTTCAGATTCAGAGGAATGAGATGCTCGCTGTTCCTCTGGTTTTTGATTTCCAATGCTCAAGAGCCGTTGAGTGGGCAGATTGGATTGACTGCGAATTGGCTGATAGGGGGTTCTGTGACTGTTTGGAACGGGCTGGTGTGCTCCGCTCCATTCTCATTTCGAGAGGTTCAAATATGTACCGTGATACTGAGGCGCTACGGCAGCTGGTGCGGAGGTGGTGCCCGTCCACACACACATTCTTTTTTGCTCACAGTGAGATGACTGTTACATTGGAGGATGTAGAGAACCATTGGCTGCTGCCAATTTTGGGTGATCAGGGCCCAGCAGACTTGATACTTTCCCCTGAGGAGTTGGAAATTGAATCTGCTCTGGCAGATTATATTGGAAGAAAGAACATTGCTTTGGGGACTCAAGCTGCAAGATTCAAGGCTTGGATGGAGCACTTCAACAGGGAGACCAAACCTTCAATTCGAAGGGCTGCTTTTGTAGCCTACTGGCTCAGCAAATGTGTTTTCGGTGAGCACCCTGCTTATTCTATCAAGCCTCTATATTTTCCATTAGCTGTTAAGATTGCTGTAGGGGTTTGTTTTCCCCTTGCTCTTCTGCTGCTGGGGCAGATTTACACTCAGTTGGATTTGTCACACGCTGAGGAGTTGATTGGGGCATCTTGCCATATTGTCTCCACGGCCTTCAACTCGTCCATAGTGCACACATTCATCTGGGAGCATGCCTTGGAGTATATAAGGAAAGGTAGGAAACCTTATGAAGGTCGAAACAAGTTTGCATCGATGCCGGATGAAGTTGTAACCAATGTTGGGGATTTCCAAGGTGATATTCCTGCTGTGTATCGCTGGGTAGGCAGCAAGTTTTATGATCACAGTCTGATTTCTTCCTTGGATAATGAGAATAAAGTCTGCTGGAGACCGTATGGAGTATCCCATCGCGGGTTTATGTATGAGTTAGTGATGTCTGGATTCTCCAACATAGAAGCTCAAGATTACAGTCTTATTGCTGGAGATACTGCATCCCTGACTTATCTTTCTGCCACCAATGCTGGCTGGCTGCCAGTACTATCTTCCGATGAACTTAGGTTTACAGTCTATAGTGCTCATAGAGTGAGGAAGCAATTTGGGTTTGACCAAGAGGTCCCTGCTGTCATGGGAGTTGCTGCAGGGGAAATTCCCACTGTCAACCCATTTTTGAGAGATAGAGCTTTTGCTTATTGGAGCAATACTGCTCCCCGAGTTATTATCCCCAGTGGTGATAGGATTGGTGTCTATATCACGGGTATGAATAATTATTGGAGAGGACTGATGGCTGCCATGGTAGAGTTTAGGAATAGTGGGAGGGGAGATATTTCTCATTTGCTGGAGTCATACACTTCCCCACTTCCTCATCCTCGTTTGTTCACGGCTACCAACACCATGACCACCTATGCAAATCGCCAAAGCCTAGGTTATGCTGTATGGCATCATGAGGAGTCACAGTGGGTAACACATGGCAGTCCTCACCCTCCTTTGTGGCTAAGGGACCATCCACATGTTGCTGCATCCGGAAAAGCACCATCTAGCAGAGGAAAGAGAAAAGTTTCTGCTGGCACTTCTACCGCAAAGAGGAAACAGCCTGAAAGGTCCAATAAAGGGGAAGCTCCGAACAAAGATTCTCCGGCTCGAGCTTCTAAGAAACAAAAAGCAAGTGCCACGAAGGGCAGTAAAGAAACACTAGTTTTGAAGGCTGCTGCTGTTGCAAGTCCTTCATTGGTCGGGGAAGATGCTCCGCAAGGGGTTTCTGCCCCTATAAGTAAGAGACCAGTGCAGAAGACCAGAGCTAGGAATAAGACTTTTGTCCCTCCAGCATTTCCAGGTGCAGCCTCATCTATTGCTGCACGTGTCGCCGCGCGTAAGTCATCGCGAGGCATTGTCTATTCTGAAAAGAGAGTAAGTTCTTTTTATTCTTGCCTCTCTATTTGTGAATTGATATTGCTTTCTTTATGATATTGATGTGGTTTTTTGTTTTGTGGCAGTCTAAGCAAAGAGCTGACACGTCTAGTCGCGTCCCGGTTGAAATACCGGTAAGCATTTGATTATTAGGCTTTGCTTTTAGCAAAATGGTGCCTTCATGGTTTTCTTCTTTTTCTTCCTTTTGTAGGATGATTTGGACAGTGAATCGTCCAGTAGTGATCCCTCTGGAGCTGTTGAAGAAGAGGTTGAGAGAGCAAGTGTTGGAGTTGATGCAGCAGAGGCTGTCTCTGGTGCAGATGATTTTGCAGCAGATATTAGTTCAGCAGATATTGGCTCCGTTGATACAGATGCCTTTTTAAGTGCTTCTTCTGGGGAAAAGGATGCAGGGGCAGAGGTCGATACTGGAGATGATGAAGTATATATGGATGAATTAGAAGCTGCAGAAGCTTCATCTGATAGCACCCCTGCCACTCCTGCCAGTAAAGCCATATCTGTGGAAGAAGCTGTTGAAAAACTTGCGACTGTTGGAGTCGTTACTGAAGCTGAGAGAGTTGTGGAGACCACACCAGTAGTTGTGACTAGCAGTGGTGGTACTGTGCAAGCTGGCCCTTCTGGGAGTAGCAGTCACGTGGATCCCTCTTTGCTCGATTCAAGTCCTTCCACTCGCCAATATGCCCGAAGGGCTCGAATGGGGAGCATTGTGTCTACAGATTCTGAGAGGACTGGTTCAGCCACAGTAAGGGTATCAACACCTCCAAGTCCTCTCCCTGAATCCGGTGGCATCGCTTCCACAACCATGATCATAACTGCTGCTGTGTCTGCTGCAACAATTATTCAAGAAAGTGAGACTGCAACAGCAGCGGCTGGGGAAGTTCCTGGTAGTGGAGAGATTCCTACGCACATTTCTGAGATCCCAGAAGGTAATATATATATATTTTTTGTTGAAAGTATATCAATTTACAATATTCTGTGATTGATATCGATTTTGATGCAGGTATAGCCCAAACTGAGCATGTAGAAGTTGCTGCCAGTGAAGATCCTGTCCAGGCAGAAGTCATTCCTGGCAGTGATGTTCCAGTCGTAGAAGAGGAGTTAGCTCAAGACCCTGCTGATGATATAGACATGGCAGATGCTCATGATAGCTATGATGAGGTCTTGGCTGGAGCAGAAGATGATGTAGCTGGTGCTCAGGCAGCAGATACAGGAGCTACTGCTTCTGTTGCAGCCCATGGGAGCCCAACTCAAACAGGTATTTGCTTCTAAATAACATGTTGCCATTGTTGTTGCTTGATGGCAGAGATTTCTTGAGATGTATATAGACATGACTTAATCATTTGCTTGCTATGTGTAGAATTTGTATGTACAGATTTCCTGTGCCTTGATTATAGACTGTTTAGGCATGAGTTAATGCTCACTTATTGCCCATAGCCGTAGTATCTAATCTTGATAGGTGTAATAGACATGGGTTAATTCCCACTTGTAATCTTTTGTCGTTGTTGCTTGCTGTGTGAGTCTGGCAGACATGGGTTAATGCCCATTTGTTGTTTGCCTTTTATTGGCTTCAAATTTGACATTGTAGAAGCATGAGCCTAGTAGAGATGGAATGACTTCCTACCTATTGTTTGCTGTTTTCACACCCTTTTCCAATTAAGTGAGCCTAATAGACGTGGGTTGATTCCCACTTGTTGTCTATCATGTTGTGGCTACACCCTTTTGTGATTGTGTGAGCCCAGCACCAATAGGTTTTATGAGTCTTGTCCCATCTTTTGCCTACTGTTTTATGGCTGTATACTCTTGATGAAATGAGTTTGGTGGACATGGGTTGATTCCCATTTGTCGTCCCCTTTTGTGCATGGACATGGGTTATTGCCCATTTGTTGCCCTTGCTTGTGTACAGACATGGGTTAATGCCCATTTGTTGTCCTTTTCTCTTTTATGTACGAACATGGGTTAATGCCCATTTGTTGTCCGTCTTTCGGTGGACCTGGGTTGATTCCCAGTTGTTGTCCTTTGCTGTATGTGGACATGGGTTGATTCCCATTTGTCGTCCCTTTTTTGGTGAACCTGGGTTGATGCCCAGTTGTTGTTCGCCATTAGGTTTATTAGGTAAACCGGTGGACATGGGTTAATGCCCATTTGTCGTCCGCTGTTGGGTGAACCTAGGTTAATGCCTAGTTGTTGTTCCCCATTGGGTGAACCTAAGTTGATGCTCAGTTGTCGTTCCCCATCTTGTTTGTTGTAAGAGCTGGGTGGACATGGGTTAATTCCCATTTGTTGTCCCCAAGGATTTGACCATTTTAACATAATTTCACAACTAGTGTGGCTTTTAGTAAAGAAATGTTAACCAAGCATTTTACTTACTTGTTTACTTTCTTTGCCTTCACTAGTATTGTTGTACTTTGTTTAGCTAATTTCCTTCTTCTTTGCCTTCATTTCTTTTCGCAGCTGGGAGCGGCAATGAAGTTGTTGCAGAAGAGGAAAGAATACACCAACCTGCAGCAGTGGAGTCTGCCATCAGAGGTCATCCAGAGTTGGTGCCTGCTGCCAGGCCTGCAATACCAAGAACCTCCGTCCTTGCTGACATGGATGCTTTCTTTAGGGAGTTTGATCGCACCTCATTCAGTTCCCGTCATGCCGAGCACTTTTGGACTTTTGATGACAGGAAGGCCGATTTTGAGATCTTTCGGGTGCCGCAAGGGGGGATTCGGTTCTTGAGGGCCTTGTGGGATAAGTATGGCAGGTGTTCGTTGTATTTCAGACGTGGTGTACATGTTGGAAGCTCTCTGTTGACTCTCCTTTGCTGTGTGCTTGCTCACATGGAGTATACTAGGCTTGAGGACATCACTGAAGTTCACATCCTCGAGTGGAAAGCCGTAGTCCAGGAGGCAATTGAAGGAGGCTTCAAATTTGGCTTCATTCTTGATTACTTGAGGAGGTTAGCTCATGGCATATTCAGTAGGAGGGTTTTGGCGGAGTTGAGGGAGGCTGAGGCTCGTGTTGCTGCATTAAGAGATGCCCTGAACATAGTTGCGCCAAACCCATGGGATTTAGCTGCTGCCAGGGGAGCTTCTGCAGAAGCTGGTGGTGGATCAGCTCTCCATGACTTGCTGGCTTAAGCATATCAGCCACTGCTCTCCTCTTCTTTTTTGTTATTCTCCCCCCCCCTTTTGTAATATATTAGCCATGTGTAGGCTTTGACAATGATATTTGGTCCCATTTTGTTTTTGGGTACATATTTTGTTAAGTACATTTGTTTATGAACAATGAAATTTGATCTTTTGTCAACTTGACTTGCTTAAATTGCATTGTACAAAAAGTTGACATATTTTGAAATACAAAAGAAAGGCATTTTCAACTCCTATTACTCTTAGCCTAGCATAAAATGCTTACAAGCTATTTCAAAAGAAGTAAGATACATAATGCAGATTTGCCGGAATGCATCCTACGAGTAATAGTGTTTCAGCCATTTTCCATTAATAGGATCTGCTAAGGCAGTCCCATCAGACTTAGATAGCCTGTAATAACCACTTCCATGTGCTTCTCGGATAATGTATGGTCCATCCTAATTAGGGGAGAATTTGGACGGAGATGGTAAATTTCTTCTTACAAATTCCGCGGCTTTCAAGACCATTTGTCCCTCCGCGAAGATTCGGACTCGAAGGGCTTTGCTGTACACATTAGCCATTTTTTGGTAGTTTCTTTGGCTCTTTGCCTTGGCTAGGTCCCTTGCCTCATCAAGTCCTTCCAAATCTGCCATACGTGCTTCAGCACATATGTTAGCATCAACTTCCAATTCACTCCCTTGCATTACCCTCGGGCTAGGCACAACCAATTCGGTAGGAGAAATAGTATCAGTGCCATAAACAAGTGAGAAGGGCGTAAAACCTGTTGCTGTCTTTGGTGAACTTCGGTATGCCCAGAGGACATCTGCCAGATGGGCTTTCCAGTCGTTCCCATAATCGAACACCATTTTGCTTAGAATTCGCAGCAACATTCTGTTTGTGGCCTCGGCTTGTCCATTACCTTGGGGGTAGTAAGGTGTAGAACGTCGATGCTTGACCCGGTAATGTTCTAGCACTTCCCGCACATCCTTGTTTATGAAAGGAGTACCATTGTCGGTGATGAGCTTGTACGGTATGCCAAAACGAGTGATTATGTGCTCTCGAATGAAGTTTGCCACTGCAGCACCTGTTGCCTTTCGGAGAGGGATGGCTTCTACCCATTTTGTAAAGTACTCAGTAGCTACGAGAATCCAAATGTAACCACCGGAGGCCGGATTGATAGGGCCAATGAGATCTAGCCCCCAAGTGTGGAATGGCCAAGGTGTAGCCATATTTTGGAGACTAGTTGGGTGAGTGTGGATCAAATTGGCTTGGACTTGGCAAGTATGACATGTTTTCACAAAGTCTGCCGCGTCCTTTTTCATTGTAGGCCAATAGTATCCGAGTGTAAGTAAGCATTGGTAGAGCCTCTTTTTTCCTTGATGTTCCCCACATTCTCCCGCATGAGTTTCTTTCATGACCATTTGGGATTCCGATAAGCTAAGGCATCTAAGTGGCTCTCCATGAAAGCCTTTTCGAAAGAGGGTTCCCCCTTCCACAAAATACCTCAAGGCCAGCCTTTTAAGGCGATAAGCATCCTTGGGGTTTGATGGCAAAATTCTCTCAAGCAAGTATTCTAAGAAGGGTGTACGCCAATCAGCAGAAGCAAAAGTGGCACATACCTCTTCATTGTTGTAATGGAACTGGCAAGTTGGACACTGGTTTTGTATCTCTGCTGCTTCTGCACTCATGTTTGGCCAGAAGTATCCCAGCCGCTGAAGTCTGCGGTAAAGGCTGATAGCTCCTCCATCTCCACAAGTTTTCTCATAGACTTCAGGCAGCCTTTCCTTTGCTTCTTTGAGGCTAATGCAGCGCGCCAAAACTCCTCCAGGCAGTCTTCTATAGAGATCTCCAGATATCAAGGTGTAGTCCTTGATTTCCTTTAAGTCTGCTGTAACAGTAGCAGAAATGAGCTTGGCTTTGATTGGTGCTCGCCAGTCTTCTTGATCTGAAGATGACTCTTCAAATTCTTTCTTCAAGGATTGGGTGATAGGTTCCACCCTCTTGCAGATAGTGACATCCATTTCTTCACCTTCAAAGGTTATTTGAGATCCCAAAGTGGCCAAAGCATCCGCATATCGGTTTTCATTCCTTTGGGCATGCTCTATCTCGAAGGTGCTGAATTTTGCTTCGAATTTCTGTGCCAGAGCTCTATAAGGTGCCAAAGATGGTTCTTTAAGTGAGAATTCTCCTCGGGCTTGACATACCACAAGGTTGGAATCGCCAATAACTCGTAAGTGCTTGATTCCCATCTCATATGCTATTGCTAATCCGGCTAGATAAGCCTCATACTCAGCTGCATTATTAGAACAAGGGAAATCAAACTTGAAAGATTTAGTTACAGCTTCCGCACCCTCCTTGTAAAGAACAATGCCAGCTCCTGCTGATGTAGCAGTTGATGAGCCATCAAATTTCAAGGTCCAGACAGAATCTGCCAAGCCTGCCATAAATATTTCATTGATTTCTCCGGGTACTTCATCTGTAATGAATGAGTTGTCTTCCCCAGGAAACTGAGCTAATAGGTCAGCAATGGCTTGGCTTTTAATAGCAGTTGGTGTCTCAGCAGTAATCTCATACTGTGAAAGCTGTAGAAGCCACTGTGCTAGTCTGCCAGATAATACAGGCCGTTGCAGCAGACTTCTGATGGGATGAGATTTTGTCATTAACTGGACCTTGTGAGCTAGAAAATAGTGTCAGAGTCTTTGGGAAGCATAGATCAGAGCTAAGCAAGATCGCTCAGCCCCCGAGTATCGGCTTTCGGCATCCTTAAGAGTACGGCTAACATAGTAGATGGGTTATTCGACCCCATTATCATTTTCTTGAGCTATCAAAGCCCCAATTGCTTGACTGTTTGAGGCTAAATAAAGTCGAAGAGATTTTCCAGGAATAGGTGCACAAACAGTAGGGAGTTTGGTCATGATGTTTTGTACCTTTTCAAAGGCTTCTTGACATTCGGTAGACCAATGAAATGATGCTCCCTTCTTCAAGAGTGGTGCAAAAGTAGAAGTCACAGCAGCAAGGCCTGGAATAAATCTTCTTATGTATGATAATTTGCCCAAGAAGCTTTTCAGCTCTTTGTGTGTAGTTGGCGGCTTCATAGTGGCTATGGCAGATGATCTTGCTGGATCAACATCAATGCCACGTTGGTGCACTAAGAAACCCAGAAATTTGCCAGCTGACACTCCGAATGCGCATTTGAGAGGATTCATCTTGAGCTTATATAGTCGGCACCTTTCGAATACCTTTTTCAAGATACTAAAATGATCCTCCCTTGTCTTGGACTTTACCACGATATCGTCGACATAATCTTCAATTTCACGATGCATCATATCATGAAACATGGCTGTCATGGTTCTTTGGTACGTGGCTCCGGCATTCTTGAGTCCGAATGGCATGACGGTGTAATAGAAGTTCCCAATAGGTGTGCGGAATGCAGTCTTCTCAGCGTCCCTTGGAGACATAAAGATTTGATTATAACCGCTAAAGCCATCCATAAAGGAGAACATTGCATGACCAGCAGCTGAATCAATCAGAAGGTCCATGTTGGGCAGCGTGAATTCATCCTTGGGACATGCTTTGTTGAGATTACGGAAATCCACACAACACCGGATCTGACCATTCTTTTTCTTCACGGGGACTATATTGGACAGCCACCGCGGATGCTGTATCAGCTTGATAAAGCCAGCTGACAGTAGCTTCTTGACTTCTTGGGTAATTTGAGCCTCGACCTCCGGATGGAAGGTCCTCATAGATTGTACCACTGGTCTAGTACCCGGTTCGACATTTAGAGAATGTGCAACCAATTTTGGGTCTATCCCGGGCATTTCATCATATTGCCAAACAAAAACATCTTGATATTCTTTTAACAATTCTATTAGATGCGTTTTTTCTTCAACTGATAATGATGCACTAATAGAAACAGGTCTATGTACATTGGGATCGGAACTCAAATTGATTACCTCAAGTTCCTCTTTTGCAGAAATTTTGGGATCTGCTGCAACAGCTTCTACTGCTTCTGCAGATTCTGAGATATCTGTTGTATTGACTGTGAGACATGAGGGATGTGAAGTTCCCTCTTCTGATTCGGGGGCCTCTTGTTGGGGACAATTGGCCCCCGCGCACCTTCATAAGCGGTAAATGATGCGCCCGTCTGGTAAACGGACACGCTCACATTGTGGTTGACTTTTGCTAGCACTAGCTTCTGCTTTGCGCTTCTTTTTCCGTTCCAGCAGGTCTCTCAGGTCTGCCTCAGGAGCATCCTTTATTTCTTCCCACTTGGGCAACGGAATTCCAATAGGTTTAGCGAGTAATGCTTCCCCTGCTGGAGTAATTTCATCATATAGGGCTGCTTCAACAAAGTGGGATTCGGATTGGTCAAAAGGTGTGGAATTGGCAGCTATCCGGATGGGCTTTCCATTAAGCCTTCCCTTCACACATTGGTGGTATGTGGAGGGGATAAGCTGGTGTTTGTGCAGCCAAGGTCTTCCCAATAATATATGATAAGGAACAACGGAATCCACAACGTGAAACCGCATCAAAGCTACAATGGGACCGACCTTTAAAACAAGTTGGATGTGCCCCTTAGTGTATTCACCAACACCGCCAAATCCTTTTATTTCCATAGGTGCTCCTTGGATCTTCCTTTGTGAGATCTCTGCTGCTTGGATTGTGCTTAAAGGAATAAGATTGATGCAAGACCCGGTATCTACCAAAGCACGTCTCACTTGAACCTCATTGATTGTGGCTGAGAGGTAGAGAGGGCATCGGTGATCTGGATACTGGACTTCCATGTCTTCATCTGTAAATGTGATTGCATTGGTTGTTTCCAGAAAAGCTCGGCTGGCATGGGTTTCTGCTGTAAGGCAGTGAGCTCCAGAATCTGCTACTATGGCCATAATGGCCTCAGTAGCTGCTGTGCGAGCTTCTGGATTCAATCCCAGCTGATTAAAGAGAGATCGAAACCTGGGATTCCTTTGCAAGGCCTTGATGGCTGTAGGTGTCATGGCAGAATTTGCAGCAACGGGCTCGTCCATGTCCACGTCACTAGCACTACCATGGATAACAACAGAAACTGTACCTTTCTCTTTATGGTTAAGAAAAGGGTCAGTGTATACCTTTTGTCGTGCCTGAGGAAGCTCCAAGGTTCCGTCTTGGATTTTCTCATGAAATTTTCTTCTGAGTGTCCAACAATCTGCTGTAGAGTGATGGACATATTGATGAAAATAGCAGAATTTTGGATTCTTCTTGTCTTCTTCAGTTGCTTTCTTTGAAACTTCTGGGAGCTTGACGATACCATCTGCTACCCATTTGTTAAGAATAGCCATTATTTCTTCCAAAGTGCAAGGAACCGGAGGTGGTGGCTCCTCAAAAGATTTTTCATTCGGTTTCTTGCGTTTATTGCTTACGGTAGATACCGTGAGAACTTGTGGCTGACTTTTCTTTTCTTTAGGCTTTTCTACATGGGGCTTGACTGAAAGTGCTGTCTTCCGGGCCTTTTGGAGCAGCTGCCCAAATCTTGAAATGTCAAGGTTTTCGAGATGGGCTCGGAATTCTGGCAGCATGTTATCTATACAAACTCCCACGAGTTCGCCTTCTTCGTAATTGGCATAACAATCCAAAGATATATCGCGAAAGCGATGTATATAACGGAGCAAGTCTTCCCCATTTGTTTGCTTTGTAGTGTGGAGGTTGACAAGGGTAACTTTCTCCTCCGCTTGGAAATATTTTCCGCAAAACAGCTCAACCATATCTTCCCATGTCTTCACAGACCTGGGAGGCAAAGTGGTGTACCATGTATAGGCTCTATCATCAAGGGACTTTGAAAATTCGCGAAGGCACAAATCGCCGTCGCCAGCATAAGCCCCCATTGAGTCTATGAATTTGCTGATGTGTACAAGAGCACTCCCTTTTCGGCCATCAAAG
>BKZX01027995.1:0-10060 GCA_014362285.1 Fagus crenata
TATTTTTTAGCAAGTTTAGCCCTTCAAAGTGTGTATGTCAATTTTGCCTTACAAGTGTACAAATTTGTCAATTAATTTTGTCTTACACGTGTACAAATTATTGTCAATTTTTTCTTATTGATCTACAAGAGTACAAATTGTTGAGAAATCAAGATCCAAAATTTCATTTTTCTCTGAATATCAAAGCATTTGGTTCCGTATGATTTGAAAAGCAACATGTCATTAATCAGTAGCCTACCATACCACATTAGACCAAATATTTGCAAATTCTGCTATAGTACATCCACCTATTGATCTTTTTAAATGTGGATTGCAATCTGTAAATTCACAACAATCGGTATTTAGTATGAGACCAAATATTTAGGTATATTTCCTTTTTTACTATTCCATGAAACATTATTATAATCCTATGATTTATTATTTTGGTATATTTCCCTGTTTACTATTCCATGAAACATTGATTATAATTCTATCATTATTAGATTAAATGTTTGTAATCTTTTTCCCTCATTGAATTTCCATTTATACAAGGGATTAAAAACATCCCATTTATATCTTCTAAAATGCCATTTCATTCCCTGTTTACTATTTACTGCTCATGCACATTTTTTGGTCAGTGTTATTGTCCCATTAAGGTATTGACTCTAATAGATGAGAACAATTCTTGGTTTAAGTATTATAGTATAGGAATACTTGGTGTATAAAGGCAGTTTTTACAGCCATGAGTGACCAAATTAAGGCAATGCTTGCTTTAAAGTTTCAGTACACAATAGATTGATAACAGTTTGATCTGTCTCAAAATATTAGTATATATATGTATAGAATAGTTATTTATTGGAGAGGTGTTAAAAGAAAATTTATAATTGATGGAAATATCATAAAATTTTAGTAAGGCATATTTGATGTTACGTCCATAGGACTTTCTCCAAGTGCATTACTTTGCTTATCACCAAAGTTACAACTCTTAATAGTAGATGTTTCTAACCAAGAGGTGAAAAGACATTCAAAACTGTGATGCGGGATTAAGACTAGATATCTCAACCGACCATTAGCTACTATACATAAGACCCCTCTCTCTTTTTGAACACCAACTTTGAAGTATAAAATTATTTATATTCATCATCTTTGACAACAATATATATATATATATATGTTCTTCAATATAATTCTTCTAAGATCTAGAAAGTTACACAAGCTTTAGGATACTCCTCTATGCTTCTAACATAATGATGTGTCATGTAAGGATTATCCTATCTATTAGGCCTTCATATGGTTCAGCCATATAATCCTTAGGAAGCTCTTTCTTTTTATTATTTTCCTTCTTTGGCTCATCTTTCTTTTTATCTCTTGTTAAGCTCTTCTAACATAATTTAGTATTTACTAAAAGATGTGTAAGACCAGCAGAGGACCAACTGATAAGATAAGATGTGATAATGTTTGCATGATAAGATATGTTCATGCCCTTTTCTTATGATGTGCATTTGGTTCTAAATTTTGTCTTTGAATTTCAATTAGTGGTTTCCTTTTAGTAATAGCCTTGAAATTGATTGTAGATGGTTAGATATGCGTCAATGGATGGATTAATAGCTTTGTTAGATGGCAATTGCTTTTACATATAAGGTTTGTAGGTATTTATCCAAAAACATATAAGGTTTGTAGGTAGAAATCAGATAGGTGCTGCCAATTTCATATATTTTTGGCTGTTTTGGAGATGTTTGCTTATAGATTTCTTGATTTTCGTTGAGGGACTTGAGCTCTTATTTGAAGTTGGACTAAAATTTCCAAAGGGAATAAGATTTTACATACTACCTTTTAAACTCTCAATATTTATGAGCATGAATGTTAAGGTTGGTGTAGCTGCAAAATATTTGTCTCACTTTTGTTGATAGCCATGTTGATATATATAGCTGAAAGTTAGACTAAGAAAACTGTGTAAAGAATTTGTGGTTTGAAAATTTACCCTATCTCAACTAGGATCAGATCATTTGTAGTATAGTTGCTTTGAATGTGAATGGTTGAACATACTCACTTAGGATCTTCACAGGCATTGCATCTGCAAAATTGTGGCATGTAGAAGATTATGTGTAAGATTTCTCTATAATGACTTCCTAAGTCATGACCTTTGAGGAAGTCATGGCATGAACTAAACACTTTTGAATATTAGACCCATTGCCTGGAATCAACCACCTATTAATCATTTTTTATTTTCTTTTATTTAAAAAAGGCTTTTGCAATCAGTAAATTCTGTAATAGTTCATCCACCTATTGAGCAGTTTAAATGTGGATTGTAATTGGTAAATACAGCACAATGATGCAACATATTCCGCACATCGCACGAGTTCACAACTAGTTATATTAATTTCTCACACTCATATAACGTGGTTCTGTTTGATTTTTTGTAATTTTTCCATGATGATCCAGCTTGGGAACTGGAAACATGTCTCCTCACTCGTGTACATGCAAACACGGTTGTGTTACTTGGTGGGTTTTTATTCTCTAGATTGTTTGGTTGTTGTGCCAAAGACAGTCAATACCTGCATGTGTGACTTCTCTGTAGGAAAATAGAAAGCAATAATAGTAAAGAGTAGAGATGGCAGAAACAAAAAGATACTGTGGTTCGGTTATGAAGACTTACATCCACACACGAAAGCCTTTGACGGCTACATTTTTACTATATAATATTATGTTATAATGAGCTTCTTAATAACGTATTTATAAAAGATGAACCCTAATCTAACCCTAAATTAACACCAAGTATTGGACTTGGGCTTAGACTAAGAATGGGCTTTTATATATTCTAACATTCTCCATGTATCTATAATCTATAATCTATAATATAAATTAAAAGGTGAAGCAGAGAGGAAGTGTTTGTTCTTCTCCAAATACTGCCACATCAACATCCCTGCACCCACAAAAATCTAAGTTATTTCTCTCTCCACTCTCTCTCTCCGTTTCACGTCTCTATCTGCATCACGTCTGTCTCTCTCCCTCTGTTTTAGGTGCGCCTCTCTCTCTCCCTCACCTCCTCATTCAGCCGTAAACCCTTCTTTTATTTAATTTTTTCTCTCACACACGTTCTCCACTCTCTCTCTCTCCATTTCACGTCTCTCTCTCTCCCTCTGTTTCAGGTGCGCCTCTCTCTCTCCCTTGCGGCTCTTCCTTCCTTTGACTGTTACAGCATCCCTCTCTCATCAGCCTCTATTTAAACACCAAGGTAAAGTGACCTTTTACTCAATTCTTTCCCACCGATTTGTTTGCTGTCATATATTAAAGAGAAACTCCACATCTAAGGCAGTTGCCGATTCATCTGCACCTATCAAATGGAGGAGAAACTCCACATCTAAGCCAGTTGCCAATTCATCTGCACCTATCAAACGGAGGGTATGTTTACACTATGCATTTTGAGCATCTTTCATTGGGTTTTCTCCCTGGATATGTACTTTTGGGGTTGGAAAATGTTTCTATATTCTTTATATGCATATTTTGTTGAAATCATTGGACTTGGATCACTCACAATGCAGGGAAACTTTAATTATTATCAAGAAGGACTGCTGATTTTGTTTAACTATATCAAGCTTCAGCAACTTGCCGTCAAAGACATTTATGATGTAAATATAAGGTTGGTTGCTTTTTGTTGTCAATAGCTATTTGTATTTGATACATATAAGGTTCAGCAATTTCCTTTCGGAAGACATATTTGCCAATTCTTTTGTTATTTAGAGGATTTATGTTGCAAAACAAAAAAGAATAGATGAACACTATCATATTGTGCTTGACGCCTATGTTTTCTGCTCCTTTAAAGTGTTTGATGAAATGCTTGAACCAAGCTTTCCATTACCAAAACTGATAAAAAAGGCTTGGTAGTATAAATTAAAACTCTTTATTTTTTGTGATGTCTGTGTTGCACAAGGACTAGGAAGGTCTAAATCTGTAACTAATTTTTCGATATTGCTTGCTATTTGAACATTGAAGGGTCTAATTGAGGAACCAAGTAGATGAATAGTAACTATAAAAGCAGAATTTTTATGAATTTAGAAGTTTTCCTGTAATTTTGTTTTAAGTATAACTTGAATAATTGAAGGCATTTTATTCAAGTATACTGGACTGTTTACAGAGTTGCAGCACGTACCATAAATCTCTAAAGCAACATGTTACTAGAGTAGGATCATGTTCAAGGGAAGAGTTGAGAAGGCCATTGAGATTTGGTGGTATATCTTTAGATTAAATGTAGTGAGTGTTAGTTTTATTTGTATCATTTTATAGGAGACAAATTGGTGGAACGGATACTATTTGGTTAGTTCTTGAGAAGATGAAGACTTGACAGCTAATGGAAGAGCTAGAGCTCTTTAGAGCCCTAATGCTTTTAAATCAGAAAATCTTTTTTTCTTGGTTATCATGCAACCATCATATGTTTTCGGTAGATTTAATTTGGTAAGCTTTCAGCTGAAAAACTTTTTGAGTTTTGACCATTTCAACTCCTTTTCACCTCATTTTGCATAGATTTGTTAGAGAACAACATGTTGCAGAGATGCTTCCTTTATGGGGCACAATATGTAGCATTCTATTGTGCCCTCTATCTGTTATAAATTTCTTCTCTTATATGTTTTTTATTTTTTATTTTCCGGGAGCAGAATATACCACACGCTTTTGCCCAGAAATATCTCGAAGAGATGCGTCTTGATATTATCCTTCGGGTTCCTGATGGGAGTACTTGGCCTGTTCAGTACATTTTCAGGACAGTTAAAGGACATATAAGAGCTGAAATCAATAAAGGTTGGAGAGCATTCTCACTGGACAATAGTTTGAAAGTAGGTGATGTTTGCGTCTTTGAGTCTATTAAGGGAGTTAAAGTTTCATTTATAGTTAAGATCTTCTGAGCAGCTGAAGATGCAAATTGCTTTCTATCTCCAGGTTAGAAATCTTTTAAGTAATTGAAGTCAATGGCTTATAATTGGCTTACATTACTGCATATTTTTTATTTTGTTTCCGTGATCAGCTCATGGGAGAGCCAAAGCAGTTGAATCGAACCAAAGCTTAAAAAATAAAATTGAGCTAATTTTGGTAGGAATTGTGAGAGTTCTAGGAGAAGTAAAACCTTGCAAACCTTTGAGAACAGAGTTCTCAGGATGCCAGAAAATAGTGTAATTACTCATCTTTTAGTTTATTCAATGCAGGCACTGGTAGTCAGGTTACTCAGAGGCCTTCATCTTCAAGGGCTTCTACAGCTCTTGGCACTGCCAGCAAATTCATCTCAGAGAATCCTTTCTTTACCATCTGTATAACCTCAGATCATTTGAAGTGTGTTACGGTAGGGTCATGAACAACATTTGCACAGAGCCATGTAAATTACCCATCTATTTGTCTCTATCATTGATTTGCTTACTCTGGAAAAGAATGTAAATTACCTTTTACCAAGAGAGTATGGATGAGTAGTGACTGCAAGCTATTGTTGGTTAGTTGGATTTGCAAGCTTGTGAAGACTAAAACAATATCAACTTTGGTAGAAGGAAATCAAATTAGATTGTCACGTCATTATGAAAAATAGAATCAAATCACTAACATCTATATAATGTCTTGCAATGAACATAAAATATAATAATATTATTGCCTGAAAACTGTTTTTTCATACAAATGGGTTCTATTCTGATTATTTTAAGTATTATTTTTGCGCAGGCTGTACCCCGTGCCTTTGTGAGGAAACACTTTCCAAAAGAAGGCTCTATCAAGAAGTATACAGAATGAAGTGCACACACGGTGATGCTCCAGGTTGCAAACTGATCGTGGCCTGTGAAGTTGATACTTTATCCACATTCAGATAAGTTCTTTGCTGGATGGTCTGCATTTATCAGGGATAATACTTTGAGAGTAGGAGATGTTTGCATCTTTGAGCTGATTAAGAGGGATGATGTAGTGCTCAAAGTCAACATTTTTAGATGCCTCACTTAAGTGGTTGTTAACATTGCATTGTAATGAAAAGTTTAGATATGTCTCATTGCATTGTTAACATTGCATTCTCAAGCTACTGGGCTACAAAAATTTAAATTATTGGCTTTTTCTTCTTAGACCCATGAAATCTCATGCCTAATATACCATTTGTAATTCTTTATTTTATCAATAAATTTCTATCTCATCATTCAAATATATATATATATATATATATATTAGGAACAAATAATCCACCAAAATTGCGGTTTATCCGCCTCAAATTGCTTGCAATACTGGTGGACACATGCAATATTAACAACTACTAAAAAGCAAAACCATCAGGTTTATAGATGACATCATCTTTTTTATAATCGTGTTCTTATGTGGTACAAAAATACATGCATCCATCTTTTTGTGTGGTTATCCACTTGCATTTGTTCATTAACTTCATATTAAACTTTAGTTACCTCCTCTTAGCACAAATCCTTCATATGGGATGGGTTATTCTATTACTAGGTTACTTCAATTCCATATTGTTAGGAAGTTTTATTTGGGCCTGAATGCTTCTAAATTCATGTGGTCCATATGTTTGTATTTTTATTTTTTTTTAATTATTTTTTTTTAATAAAGCCTAATACACGAGCATTTTCCCTTTTGCAACTTGGATTGGCAACCATAATGATTTCCTGCCCAACACTAATGCCCATATCTCTTTTTTAATGAGAAGGGTTGGGTTAAAATATCACCCTATGATGCCGCATTGGTCAAAGCTTGGGAAGATAAGGATGAGATGCATGATTCATAAAATATCACCCTAAAGACTTTTCAGAGAAACCAATTGCTTTTGTCTATAGGGTTGTTGCTCTTAAAAGTTGTGTAAAGTACCTCTACCTTTTAAAAAAAAAACTAAAGCACCTCTGCTTCCAATGCACATAAGATGTGCAAACACATATACTTTTATTTTGAGATATATATTAATTTTATCATGTGTTTGCTTTTGTATAATGATTTTCATATGTACTGTTCTTATTTTGTGCATGTGTTATGTATATTCATTTCCCATACTCACTATCTGCAGCCTAATACTTGAGTCTATTAGGTTGAAAGTGAAATTGAGGAAGCATATAGTTTGGAATTAAATTGTTGCACAAATCTGTATATTAAATAAATAATTGAATAATCAAGTTCTAATTTTTCTTTTCTTTTTTTATTGATGTTTGCATTTAGTGGCAGGAAAGCATCTTCAAGTGATTTTTTTCTTTTTCTCAAAAAAAAAAAAAAAAAGTGATTTTTTCCTTGAGAGTAGATACTATATAAGTATATATAGACTCTTTGGATACTGATTAAATTATTATATTTAACTTCAAACAATGACATTCATTTTCTCACTGAAGTGACATAAAAGCACGAGTTAGCGTTACTAAGATTTATTCTGTGCATCGCACGGGTTAGCGACTAGTATAAATTAAAACTTGAAGCAAAGAGAAAGTTTTTGCCTTCCTCCAAATACTGTCACGTCAGAATTCTTGCACTCACAGAAGTCTAAGTCATCCTTCCTTTATTTAATGTGCTCTCTCACACGTTCTCCACTCTCTCTCTCTCTGTTACGCGTCTCTCGCCCTCCCCCCTCATCTCCAGCTGCCTCTCGCCTTCTCATCTTCAGCTGCCTTTCGCCCTCTCATCTTCAACCGTTAACCCTCCAATTTATTCCCCTTGCGGCTCTTCATTCCTTTGACTGTTACAGCATCTCCCTCTGTCATCAATCTCTATTTAAGCTTCCCAACTCATCTGCTCACCCACACCAAGGTAAGGTGGTCTTTTCCTCAATTTTTTCCCCTGACTTTTTTTTTTTTTCTTTTCCCTTCTATGGTATCTGTAATTTTTGTTTTTCCCTCTTTCTATGGTATCGGTACTTTTTTTCCTTGGGTTATTTGCATTGATCAAGGTCAGTGACTTTCTTTGTTAAAAAACTGATGTGTTGTTTTTTCAATTTAGTTGTAGCTTCGATTTATGCCCAACTTTTTTTTTTTTTTTTTTTTTTTTTTTTTTTTTTTTTTTTTTTTTTTTCTGCGATTTCCTCTCTCTCTTTGGCCTCTAACCTTATTTTGCTACTACTACTATTTTGTTTCAATTCCCACTTTCTAGATGATGGAATCAGTGGCCACATCCTGGGCAGACGAGGAGGAGTGGGAACTATGTAATGAAGATGGGTTCGTCCACATGCGCAAGAGGCGTGCCTCGACTCAGATCAGGTAAAGGGAGGACAAGGGGAGGGCTTTGCTGAAGCTGAAAGAACGATAGCAGAGAGAGATCGACCAGTGGAAGGATTTGTCGAACACCTTGCATAAAATGGAGGAGAAAGTGCTTCGAAGGCAAGAGCAAAGAGAAGAAGAAGATGATGGCCAAGACCAAACAGCTTCGTTTTGTTCTTTGCATTTGCATTTGCTCGAGTTTGATAATGGGTCATAACTCCCAGGTGGATGAGTTTTTCTTGCAGGAAAATTGGGGTTTTTACTTGTGGGTTGTTTGGCTGGTGGCAAAACGTGGGAAAAGGAAAGAATAGCAGTTGAAATTTATTTGGGTCTTTGGGTTTGATAAAAAACTAGAAAACTCCTGAAAGTTTTCTGAAGTTAAACATTCTATTTAATATTCAGTATGAACTCAAACCTACTATTTTGACTCAATTATTTGTTTGACCTAAATAAACAATTTTACAATCTGAAATTTTGGTAAACATAGTTGCAAATTTATGTTGGTTCTGTTTGAGTTCATTTTACCTTCATAGGCCTTCAAAATTTCAAATAAGTATCCTACAAATAACTCGCGTCCAAATTTGATGTAATGAATGTAATTTTAATTTTAAAACTTGATTTTTTTTTTTATATTAGTAGTTTGTTTGACAGAAAGATTTTAATAATTGTGGGTGCCAATTTTGAGGATTTTTTGGAACAGGAGTAAAGAGACAAATCTGCCTCAGTTTATATTAAGAACTAGACTATAACCCGCGTAATGTGCGGACACTTTTTCAGTGATTTTCATCTTTAAATATGTTCTTGACAAAGCAACTTAAGTGAGGTGAGGGAAGAAATAATAACAATATTGAAAAGGACAAAAACAGGAAACAAAAGAAAAGAAGTGCATAATTAAAAATGTAACGAATTTTTGGCTTTGCCCTTACAACCAGAAATAATTTTAATTATATTTCATTAAATGTATTATAAAAAGATGATTACGAATAACTTTTTAATGAGGGTTTAGATGTGGGAGTCATATCACTTTGCAAAAAAGAACACAAAAAACAAAAACAAAGAAAAACTCAATGATAAGTCACGGTTTATTTATTTTCCCCCAGTCCATTTACTCACTTCTCCTTTTCGCAATTAACTCAATTTCAAGGAAATCTTTTCTGCCACCAGTGCACTACATCTGTAATCTTTTCATCCAATTTCAATGGGTACCATCCTCGCAAGAATGATATATGGTTACTATGTGAAATAATTACAAATTGAAAATTACCACCAATTTATGCCAATACTGATTGTTTACAATAATATTTTCTACCGCTTTCTACTCTACTACTTGTGTGACAGTGGGGAGCATAATGTAGTTGAATGAATCTGAATCAAATTGTGAGTATTTGAATGAATCTGAATCAAACTGTGAGTACAGAAGGAAAATTGTCAACCCTCAAATTCTTCAGAAAAGAAATCAATGTCTTTCCGTAGACCCCTTTGAAGTTTTTTTTGTAAATCCAAATTCTTGGGCGGCACAAGTTCACTTTCCTCGCCTGCCAAGGAAAGGTAGAAAGGAGGGAATGGGGGCATAATAAAAGATGATTAAAAACAAAATAGAACCAATTATATATTTTGTTCCATACCATGGCAGAATATGCATCAATTCTCCTTTTGCCGAATAGACTTGCTGAGGCCCATGAAAATAAGATTATTCAGCATATTGAGTTCCTATTTCATTTCAGTGAATATGATTATGCTTCTACATTAAAACCCACACATTCAAGTGCTCAAATGCCGTCAAGAACATAATAAACCAATTGCAAACCATGCAACTCCACAACACATGATAAATGATAAGATTATTTAACCACTCTAAGATAATATAAACAAAGTAGAGAAAG
>BKZX01028000.1:0-12584 GCA_014362285.1 Fagus crenata
AGTTAGTTACAAAGGATTAGACGATGACACTGAGCAAGATATTTTCCTCTACATTGCATGTTTCTTTAAGGGATATAAGAGGAATTATGTTGAAGGAATACTAGACACTTGTGATTTAAACGCAGGATGTGATATTACAAACCTTATTGATAAATGTCTTGTGACTGTTGAGCAAGATAATAAGCTTTCAATGCATGACTTGGTACAACAAATGGGTAGGAAAATTGTTCGAAAAGAATAAAAAAAAGAGTGTGGAAAGCACAGTAGACTATGGCACTATGAGGATGTTCTTGAAGTACTAAATGAAAATAAGGTATAATTTGTTTTGATTCACTTTCTTTTTTCTTTTTCTTTTTTCACATTGAAGATGTAATCACTTTCTTTTCTTTTTAACGTAAGAGAAATTTTTAGTTTATCATTATGATTTTTTTTTTTTTTTTTTTATATTTAATAATTTAAAATATTTGGTGAATTCTATTGTGTAATGTGATTCACTTTCTGTTTTATCCAACTAGGGGTCAAATAAATGCAAGGCATAATGTTGTGCCCGCCTGAACTAGTGGAGGTGGAATTAAAAATGCAATTTCGTAAGATGAAAAATCTTAGTTTTCTTATAATTTGTGACGTAAAGATTCGTGGACACCTTGATTATTTTCCCAATGAATTAAGGTTGCTTGAATGGCCCAAATTTCCATATTCTTCATTGCCATCCAATTTTCGTCCAAAAAATTTGGTTGCAGTAAACTTGTCAAGTTGCCGAATAAAGAAATCATTCAAGCAGGTATGTTCGTTAGTATTTATAAATTATTACTTCTTTAAACAATATTTTAATTTTAAGTGTTTTTTTTTTTTTTTTCCTTCTACAGATCCTTCACTGCCAAGCCTTGAAAATTGTGAATTTCAATAGCTGTAAATTGATTAAGAAGTTACCTAACTTATCAATGGTCCAAAACTTAGAGAAATTGAATCTTGGTTTTTGTAAAAAATTAAAGAAGGTTCATTACTCCGTCGGCCGTCTTAAAAAGCTTAAAGAGTGGTACCTCTACGATTGCGTTAAACTTGAAACTCTTCCACGCAGTCTCAAGATGAATTCTCTTACACAATTCTCACTTAAGGGCTGCTCACGCCTTAAGGAACTCCGCAAATTTTCACAAGAAATGAAAAGTTTATTCTCTTTCGAGTTGGATGGGAGTGGTATTCGCAAGTTGCCTCCGTCACTTGAGAATCTCATTGGTCTTCAGACGTTATCGCTCGGAAACAATTTGAAAAAGTTGCTTGTTCCAAGTTTCATCTATAAATTACAATTTATTAGGTATCTCGAGCTTAAAGGTGATGTCATATTTTCGAAGGAAGTGAAGATTGATAGACAACCACTGTGCCAATGTTATGAAGGCTTGCCCAATGTTTTTCTGAACTTAAAATCTCTAGATCTTAATAATTTTAAAAGTCGTAGAGAATTAAAATTTATTTTGATTTCTTGTTGCCCCCTCTCATTGAAATCGTTATCCTTTAGTGATACAAATGGTATTACCCTCCCCGAAAGCATTAATAGATTCGAGAGATTTGGTAAGCTTTGTATTGAAAATTGCAAAGAGCTTCAAGAAATTCCAAGGCTTCCACAAAGTATAAGAGAAGAACGTGTATTAAACTGTGACTCGTTGTATCCCTGAAGGTCTCTTTCTCTCTCTCTCTTAAAGTTATCTAAAAATTGTTTCTGTTTCCTTCACAAATAGTAATACATGACTATTTTTTTTTTTTGGTGTGTGATAAATGACTAGATTTGCTAAGATGTAATTTGTTGAATTTGATAATTGCATGCAGTTTGTAGAAATTCTTGGGCTCCCACCCCCAACTATACCATGTTTAGGTATGGGACGTGACATGTTAATGGGTTCACAACCGCAGTCATCCAGTAGAATGTCCCATGGGATTGAGGATGAAGAGGAGGATGCTCTCACTGATCATGATGGTAAATATAGAATTAGAGTACCTGGAAATGAGATTCCAAATTGGTTCAATCATCAAAGAGAAGGAAAATATATATCATTCTGGATTGGTCCAGAAATTCCAACATTTGCTCTCTGTATTGCTTTTGGAATGCATCGCCAGTATGATAATTACGTTTGTTGTTGTGATGTCGATATTTCCATCAATGGTATTAAACGAGAATTCAAAAGAGGACTGTTTGATGGAATGAGGAATGACTTTCTATCTTTTTACTTTACAACTCAGAGCTCATTACTTCGGCTGTTTGAGGACCTGAATCTACATGATTTGAATCATGTTGAAATTTTCTGTAAAACTATTGCTTTTCGAAGTTTTCTTCCTCCTAAAATAAAAAGTATTGGGGTCCATGTAAAATGCATTTGTCCTCCTCCTCCACAAAATTTTGGTATTTTCTATGACAACTATGAAGGGGTCCAACCCAATGGTGATGGGTCAGACTTAGGGTTGGGATTTGACTCATCCAATCTCCCTAATGATGGCTCTGGTCTCAATCCATATCCACCATCAAAGAAAATGAGAACCTCTTGATCGAATTTTGAAGAAATATGGTAAGTTACTATTACTAAATTGAAACAATTTTCTTTTGCATAGTTTCCATTGCATTTCTATTGTGTTATTGAATGTCAGGGTGTGTCTCCTTTAGTTGCATTGTTTCATTTGCAGCTTTGGATTAACAACTAATCATACGGAGTACTAAGCAATTTGAAACAATGTTATTGTAAAAAAAAAAAAAAAAAAAAATCCAGAAATTTGTCATGCGCTTGGTAATCTTTCTTTAGTTTTTTTTTTTTTGGAGGTTGGGCTTTTGGAATTTGTAGGTTGCTAGGTTTTTAGACCCATATTTTCCTTATGATAAGTTTTCTTTGATATTCTTGGTAACTTTAATCTCAATTGGAATATAATTATTAATTTTTTTTTTGAAGCTATATTTTTTGATGTATACATATAAGCAAAATATATAATTTTAGTAGTTTGTAATCATTGTAAATGTTTGTGGAGCTCTTATTTATATTTGAGGAGATTTTTGCAGGTTATTATGTTACATTTCATGGAAATGTTATTTACCTTGAACGAAAGGAATTATTCTTGAAACTTTCGTACCAGTTTAATATGATTTTCCTTGATGGAAAAGAGTTATTTTTCAAACATTTCATACTAGTTTCAAATTCAAACATAGGTCTTATTGCATGGCAGTTGATTTTTTCCCATTTACTTCGCAATACCAACTAGTTTTGGAAATTCATTTGCAACGATTGACATTTTTTTGTAGAAAAGTTCTTCAAGTGAGTAAAGTAAGTGATGCTAGGGTCCTTTCTGTTGTTCTAGATTATTCTTTCAGGTAGTGTTTTAGAGTCTTTCTTTGGAATAAAATATGGTGTAAGGAGGAACCTGTTTTCCATATGTTCTGCATTTTTGGGAAGAAGAGTAATGTTTTCTGTTATTGGGAATGAGAATACAATGGTGGCCAGTAATATGGGATTCTTAGTTTTTGTTTTTTCTGTAGGGGTTACATTTGTTAAATTTCGTTGTATTTGTTTAACAGATTTGGTTACAAAGGAGAATGGACTTCAGCTTAGTTGTCTGCTTCTTTACTTCGGGACTCCGAATTAAAAATGAAAATGGGTTCAAGTGAGTTCATTTGGGTGGCAGAGGATTGGCATGTGCTTAAGGCTGTAAGGTAGGTTCTCTTTCCATGCCAAAATAAGTTTGCGGTTGTTGCTAGTAAGTATGTTTTACGCAGTTTGGAATGTGGTGATTGAACAAACAGGGATGCACAAATTATATTTGTCAAAACTAGGCAGGATTGCTCTTTTAAAAGTACTCTTTAGAGTTTGCCAGCCTATTTTCCTTCTCTCTTCAATGTGGTGATCCATGTGGCTCATATGATGATCAAAGAGTTGAAAATTTGGATTATTAAACAAAAAAACATGATTTTCTCCAATAGTTTTTCTTGTCCTTGACATCAAAGATCTCCTCAATTAGATTGGCTTTGCTAGGATGAAATTTTCCAACAGTGACAGCAGATGATGATATTTGGGAAACTTATGTCAAGGTACCATTCTTTCTCATTAGTTATCTTTGAGCTCCCTGCTTCTGAGTCCTGACCCTTCTTATGAGGTTTCATTGTTTTGGCATTTTCCATGACAATTATGAAGGGGTCCAACCCAATGGTGCTGGGTCTTCTTAAAACGACACTGGGCACCTTTCTTTGCCATCTGATGTAGGGCTTCTAATGGATTTGGAAAATGACTTAGGTTTGGGACAACAAGATTTGGGATTTGACTCAATCATTGGTGATGGGTTTGATTTGGATTCGTCTTCAGTGACCCCTCCCTCTGTAAATGATGGCTCTGACCTCAAGCCATATCCACCATCAAAGAAAATGAGAACCTCTTGATTGAACTTCGAAGAAATATGCTTAGGTACTATTATTAAAATTGAAACATTTTTCTTTTGCATAGTTTCCATTGGATTTCTTTTGTGTTATTGAATGTCAGGGCATGTCTCCTTTAGTTGCATTGTATCATTTGCGGCTTTGGATTGGAGGAAAGAATATTCTTATTTTCTGTAACTATTTTATGATTTTAGTTGTCTTAAAATGCAGTGGAATTGGATGATTTGAACAAAAAGTGGGTTTCATTTTCCTTGGGCAATTGAGGCCAAAATGCAATGATCACCTTTCCAGACTATAGCATAGTAGAGAGCTGTTTCCATTGCTGCTTTCCCTCTGGTTGTTTGTGTGAAGTGGACTAGTAGTTATTCATGCTGGTTGTACACATGCTAAACTTTGGAAATGCAGTCAGCAATGCACATTGTAGTCATTTGCGGTGAGCTTGATGAAAGGGTATAGGTTGTTAAATTTCCAATTATTTCATTTGTTTGTTAATAGATTGTATTTATACAAAGACTTCGTAAAATGATTTTAAACTGTTCGTGAAATTTTAGGTTTATAAGATTAAATGTTGTGGTTGTAGAGGAGGAGGGGGTGGGGTTCAAGATAGAGGGGAGGAGATAGCAGTGCAAAGGTAAAATCATTACACTACCTTTGCTAGTAGTGATTCTCATGGACCATTATTTTATTAACCCAGTGTTAGAGCAATTGTGCACGCAGAAGGAATAAGAGTGGTCCTACTACAATGCACAAGCTTCAACCTGGAAGATTGCATCTTTCAGTAGAAAAATTGACTTCTTGGTGGCAAAAATGAACTAGAAGAGCAATATTTGAGCTTGATGAAAGGGAGGGTATATGGGCATCACGGATCTCCTCAATCAGAAAGGCTTTGCTTGGTATAAAATTTGCCAAACAGTGTAGCTGATGTTGATCTTTGGTAAGCATATATCAAGGTGTCATTTTATCTAATTAGTAATGTTGCTAGGATAAAGGGGTCTCCCCTTTTATTTTCTCTGGTTATCACAAAAGAATACTCCATAGCATGGTGCGCACACACTTGTATTTATTCATTCTTTTCCCTTTGATGAAATGATGTTAATACTGTCTTCATCAAGTAAACTGGGTGTTGATGGGTAAAATGGGATGCAGAACATGATCATAATGATTCTAGAATAAGGAACTAAGTAATTTCGAGTAGCTTTCATTTAAAAATGACATTTTGCAGGAACATCCTGATGCAACTGCATACAGAGATAATATCTCAGATTTGGATTTGTGCTTGATTAATTATGGTAATGAAAGTTGGAATGGTAGATTCAAAGAACCATCAAGAAAGAGATCCAAGAAGCAATTGAGGAGAAGCCATGAGTAGTCAAAATCATATGTGGATACCCAGAAGGACAAAGACTACAACTCAATAGAATGTATAGTTACAACACTTCAAATTGTTCTTGACATGGACGAGAAGCTTCTCTCGGAGGCCATTGAACATTTAGAAGACGACACAAAAGGCCAAGAAATTTGTGGCCATAGATATCACAACGAGGAAATGTTTACCAAGAAAGTTTTGAGTAGAATCTATTTTGCTTGTCAATTTGGGATAAGATTTAGTTACGGTTGTGGAGTTTTGTCAATGTAAATAAGATTCAATTTTAGGGTAAATGAATTTTTTCAATATAATTTCGTGCATGATTTTCTTGTTGAAATCAAATTATTTTTAAAGTGTTCAAGGGTTTGTATGGGAAGTCAATTTGATTTTGTTGGGAGCGCATGCAAGGTGATGGTAACTATCATGTTCTGTTGGTGATGGTAATTGTCATGCTCCATTCAGGAAAAGTGACTAAATCCTACATGACTGTATACTTTTTGATCCAGGAAATAAGATCTGAACCATAAAATAGACAAATTGAGAGATTTTCAAATGAAATGGATCTTATTCCATTTTACATCAGATAGGAACGTAGCCAGGATTTCTATTGGGTGGGGATCAAAGTATGAGCTTTTTTTTTTTTTTTTTTTTTTTTTTATTATGAAAAACTAAAGTAGCATCTATTTTGTATTAACAAAATACCAACAAATGAAAAGACACATAATAACTATTTTTTAATACATTGCAATACAAATTATCTAATACAATGAAAGTTGTTATTATTATTTTTTTTATTTTTTAATTATTAAAATCACCTATAACTGATTGTATATTAAATGTCGCATTAAATAAAAGTTATGTTTATATTTCATTACATGTACAATAATATATATATATATATATATATATAAAAGAATAATTATTATTGCTATTGCTAAGTGAAAAAGAAAATTAAAATAAATAAAAAAAACACATGTGAGGACAAATCCACAAAAGAAACTAAAGTTTTTAAGCTATTAAGTTTTAAAATAATGATTTCTAACCAAAATTGTCAATACCGTACTGAAGTCATTTCACTTTCATTAGAGAAATAAAATATTTTGATATTAAGTCATAATAAATTAAAGAAATTTAATAATAAAATATTTATTAGATTTATATTTTCTTACCATACTCATTATACTCATTAGACCAATAAATACCCATTTATTTCCATTTTAACCCATCCACTTAAGCAGAGCCTGTAGGCTGTAGCCCAATTGCCCAACAATTTTTTTTCTTCTTATTTTTATATTCTTTAACTCTCTTTATTCTCCCCCACTCACTCTTTCTTTCTTTCTTTCTTTTTTTTTTTTTTTTTTTTTTTTTTTTTTTTTTTTTTTTTTTTTTTATCGTTTCTTTTATTCTCTTTTCCTCATTTTCTTCCACACGTCCTCTTCTATCTTCTCTTTCTTTTTTTATTTTTTTTTTCCTCTCCTTTCTACTGCGCCACCAGATCTGCATTTGAGACCGACAACTCTTCCTTCTCTCATTTTTCTTCATCTCTGCATTTTAGTCTTCTTCTTATTTCAATTTTTTTTCTTCTTCTTCAGTTTCTTCAGTCTGAACCACAGTCGCGTGAGGGAGTGAGGGCGGTGAGGCGAGCTCCGGGCTCCTGCATTCCTTCAGTCTGAACCACAGCCCCTCTCTCTCTTTCCTCTACAGTATTCAGGCTTTCAGTCTCAGATCTCTTTTTAGTTTTTTGAATTTAATAGATTAAAACATTTTTTTAAAGTTTGTGATTTGTTGTAATTTGAAAATAAAAATAAAATTACTGAGTTATTTGTTGTTGGGCTGATTTGTTTTTGCGATAATTTTGGTTATTTTGTTACAAATGACTGAGTTATTTTTTTTTTGGGTTATGATTTGGGCTGTTGGATAATTTTAATTATTTTGTTTTGGGCTAATTTCTTGTTGAAAGGATCCAAAAATAATGTTAGTAGGGGCAAAAAATTATATGAGTGAGGCCAATTAACCTGCCCTAGCTCTTCTAGCTCTTTTTTTTTTTTTAGAGGCAGCAGGGGCCATGGCCCCCTTTGGTCCCCACATGCCTCCACATTAGATGTTAACTTATCACTACCCTTGTTTCTCTAGTCTTTGGAGTTGGGATAACCCTAGAAGACAAAACTTATTGATCTTACTTTCTAATGCACTATCTAAGAGTGATTTACTTTTAAAGCATCCTTATAAATTTTAAAAATAATAATTAAATGTATGTCATTTCCAATTAAATTACTTTTTTAGGTAGTTTGGGGTTATACTTATAAACTTCAACCTCGAAAGATAAAAAGTTACCTACTCCCTTTATGACATACATTTAATATTTTGATTTTCTTACAAATTTATAATTGTGGGTTGTTTGAAATCTCGCATATTAATATATGAGAGTGTTGGATGAAGTTGCAGATTCCTGCTTTCTTCTCTGATGAGTGATGAGAGATTTCCACTAAATTGTCTTGCCTTTAGCTGGCATATTCATATGTGGTTCCTTGTTTTTTCTTGGGGAAATCTTAATATATGTCTGAGTGGGTTGTGATAGATTAAAAAATTGTTACTTTTCCAGAAAAGTAAGAAAAACACGTAGTCTCTCTTTGAAATTTGAAGGATTGCATGGAAGTGGGATATCTACGCTTTTATTTGATATCTTGGTATAGGTTGGATTTACCAATTGTTAATTGTGGTGGGTCTAGGCAGAGTTCAATATTGCAGCGGAGTTTATGGTTATTTTTCACAAAACAAAATAGATTGAAGCTTTAACATAGCATCTCATCATGCATGTGTAGCACACTTATATTTGATATCTTGGTATAGGTTGGATTCACCAATTGTCAATTGTGATGGGTATAGGCAGTTTGATATTTTGGACAAATTTAAAGGGTGTAAATTATATTTTGGACAAATGTAATATAATGGGAAGTGTTCAATAGGTATTGCAATTTACAAATGTGTACATGATTCACTTTTAAGGTCGAATTATTTTTAAGGGCCCAGGCTATGCGAGTGTCCGGTTTTGCTTGGAAAGCTCATACTCACATATTTTTGGTTTCCTGCAAAACTTCTAAGATTCTGCAATGTGAAAAGAAGCTATATTTTGTTTGACCTCATCAATGACAGAAGGAATGTAAAAAGCATCACTATGCTACTTAGAAAGTTCAAAGAGTTACTGTTCACACCAAGAGGAATGTAAAAAAAAAAAAAAAAAAAAGAAAGTTCAAAAGGTTTAAAGGCTCCTCTGGCTAACAATCACTCTTCCTAATTTGAAGTTCATTTTTCACATCTTTCTTTCTCCTCTTTTCAGATCTTCTCATCCGTCTGCTCATAGATCCTGATGGAGCTTGTGACCAATAATGGCACCTCATCTTCCTCTTCCTCTTTCACCCACCGATCCAAGAACTTTGATGTCTTCTTGAGTTTCAGGGGTGAAGATACCCGCCTTGGTTTCACAAGCCATTTGTATAGCGCTTTGGATAAGATGGGTATTCGTACCTTCATTGATGATAAACTCCCAAGGGGAGAACAAATTTCAGATGAACTTCTTAAAACCATTGAGAGCTCAACGAGTTCAATAATCATATTCTCTGAAAATTACGCATCCTCCAGTTGGTGTTTGGATGAACTTGTTAAGATTCTTGAGTATAAGAAGAACGGTCAGCTGGTGCGACCGATCTTTTATAATGTGGATCCATCAGAAATTCGTAACCAAAGGGGAAAGTTCGGAGAAGCACTCACTAAGCATGAAGAAAAATTTAAAGATGGAAAGAAAGGGAAGCTCTACATGACGCGGCTAGTTTATCTGGTTGGCACTACAAGAATGAGTATGTATTTAGTAACTATTCTTGTTCTTTTACAAGTTTTGATGGTTTTGTGATGTTATGTGTGATGTTATGTGCGATGTTAAATAACAACACCCGGCCTAAAAAAAAAGATAAAAAATAAAAAATAATCACAACATCTGTAAGTTGACACTACAAGAATAGGTAATTATTTAGTGACTATACTTATTTTTTTACGAGTTTTAATGATTGGAACTACAAGAGCTAGACAATATATTTAGTGACTACACTTGGTTTTTTACTTTCTACCATTAAAATAAACTGTTATATGACAATTTTATATATATATATATATATATAAATGTAAAAATTGTATTAGAAAAGGAAAAGAGTAAGACACATGTGATAATATATACAAACCCCTTCCAAACAAAAAGAAGTATTGTTAAATAACAACTACCACTAATTGTTTGTTATTGTTATTTTAAATTGTACTAAATTCTGAAAGTAGTCTTTTCTCGTCATATCTTCTAGTGCTAATTAAGGTAGTTAGCTATAGTTAAATAATGGAAATAAATTAAAGAAGTTGATTATATATTGTCTTACCAATTGATTACAAGTTTCACCTCATTTATTTAGAAAATTTGAAAATCTTTTTTTTTTTTCCTCAAAGTATTAGAAGTGGGATTCCAATAAATGTAGGTACTCATCTAACTGGATTATCAATGCAATTTCATGCCAAAAGCATGAACCTCATTTCATGCAAAAAAAAAAAAGTGCTAACAAAATAATAGTTCTTTGATCTATTGGTTATTACATGGTGCTTACTCTAAGTAGCAATACTTTAGTTGTAATGTAAAAGCTGAACATCTTCAATTTAGTTTATGTTTCTATTACTTATTTTATTTTATTTTTTATTCTAACATGTTTTATATTCCATGTCAATAGCAGCTGCACTGAATTTGAATTTATACAAGGAATTGTTCAAGAGGTCTCAAATTCTAAATTAGATCGGATGCCATTATATGTTGCTAAATACCCTGATGGAATAAATCGTAACGTAGAGGCCATAAAATTGCTTTTAGATATTCAGTCAAATGATGTTCGCATGGTAGGGATCTATGGCCTTGGTGGAGTTGGTAAAACTACAATTGCAAAAGCTATTTATAACGACATTTTTTATCATTTCGAACAAAGAATCTTTCTAGAGAATGTTAGAGAGAATTCTAAGAAAAATAAAGGCATAATCAAGCTACAAAAGAACTTTCTTTGTCAAATCATGGGTGTCAGTAATTTGAAGGTGAGTTGCGAATCTGAAGGAACCAATATGATAAATAAAGATCTTTGTGGAAAGAAGGTTCTTATAATTCTTGATGACGTGAATAAATTGAACAACATAGAAAAATTACTTGGAAAACGTGATTGGTTTGCTTCTGGAAGTAGAATTGTTATAACAACAAGAGATAAACACTTGCTAACTACTTTTGGAAATGGTCTTTCAACCTACAAGGTTAAAAAATTAAATGAACATGAAGCTATTGAACTCTTCAGTAAGCATGCCTTCAATAGAAACAAACCCAATAAGGATTATCTAGAACTTGTGAACCAAGTTATACGTTATGCCAAAGGTATTCCACAAGATCTAGAACTAATTGGTACTAATTTGTATGGAAGAAGTAAACCTGAATGGAAACAGAGATTAGATAAGTATAAAAAAAAATTCCTCAGGGAGAGATTCAAAAAATATTGAAAATAAGTTACGAAGGATTACACGATGACACTGAATGTATAAATTCCTCCATATTGCATGTTTCTTTAAGGGATATTACAGGAATTATGTTGAGGAAATACTAGATGCTTGTGATTTAGACGCAAGATGTGGTATTTCAAACCTTAGTGATAAGTTTCTTGTGACTATTGATAAGGGTTATAAGTTGTCGATGCATGACTTGGTATAGCAAATGGGTATGCAAATTGTTCGACAAGAATCATGACATAATCCCAGAGAACGTGGCAGACTATGGTGTCATAAGGATATTCTTAAAGTACTAACGAAAAACAAGGTATATATAAGCTATGAAGCACGGGTACGTTTTCGGGTACGGGTACGGTACGGTGGTACTCCAATTTCTAAAAAACTAGGGTATGGGTACGGCGGAGTATTTTTTTATTATATATTTATATATATATATATATTTTTTACATATATTTTTAAATATATGTAAACTTAAAAACAAATATGGATAATAAGATACATACATTGCCATTGAATTGTCTTTATATTACAAACCAATATTCAAAAGAGTAAAGGCAATAAGTGTTTAACATTCAAAAGAGTAGCCATACAAACTAACATACAAACCAACATAAAAACCTATCAAAAGTAGCCATACAAACTAACATACAAACCAACATACAAACCTATCCAAGAACAACAAATGGCCATTAAAACAGAAAAGCTGTAGTATAAAAAAGAAAAAAGAAAAAAGAAAAGAAAAGCTGTAAAAAGAGAAAGTGAGAGAAAGAGACTAACGACCGGAGCTGCGGAAGGAAGAAGTAGAGCAGAGCAGAGTAGATCCCCTTCCATTTACCGAGAGCAGAGACAGACGGAGAGCAGAGCAGAGACACACGGAGAGCAGAGACAGAAAGCAGAGAGCAGAGCAGAGACAGAGAGCAGAGACCGAGCTCACCGGCGGTGGAGGAAGTGAGAAACAGAGAGTAGAGGAGAGAGAATCGGGAGTAGAGACCAAGCGGCGTGAGATCGAGTGGCTGAGAAAGGTGAGGGAGAAGATATTTAAGTTTGAGATTTACGCTAAACGTCGGCGTTTTGGCTCGCCTCGTACCAGACCGGACCCGACCCGTACCGAAAAATTTTTTTTTTGGCTGAAATCGGGTACGCCTGGGGTACGCATGCAGCGGTACATGCGTACCCCAGGCGGTATACGTACCCACGACGTACCCGGTACCGGTACGGCGCCCATTTTGCCGTACCGGTGCTTCCTAG
>BKZX01028004.1:0-21607 GCA_014362285.1 Fagus crenata
TACATTGGGAAACAATGTCACCAAGTCTACAATAACTCCAAAACCTTAACATAATAAGCTAAGATAATTCAAAGGAAAATAATTACTTATGTGATTTCATCTAAATGGCTAAGGAGACGAGCCTTATCACACCCCCTGCCTCCTCCATGAGGCTATTGTCTTGGAAATGTTGGGATACTTGTAAAGCCTCGACAGTCAAGGCCCTCAAAGCTTTTGCTCGAGATGAAGGGCCTGATATTATTTTTTTGTCAGAAACCAAGGTTTCTTCTCCAAGAATAGATAGAATTAAGCATAGTTTGGCGTTTGCTAATTTTTATTGTGTGGACAGTGAGGGTAGAGCTGGGGATCTTGCCTTGTTTTGGAAATTAGGGGTGGAGATGGAAGTTGTGTTTACTAACAAAAATATGATGGCCTATTTAGTGTATTTTGACCCTTCTAATACCCCTTGGTTATCGATAGCTGTACATGGTTCACCTTATTTAATCAAAAGGAAAAAGTTTTGGGAGTTAATGGAAAGCATCATTAGCGGGTTCTCAGGTCATTGGTTACTTATTGGAGATTTGAACAGTATTTCTCTTCATTCTAAGAAGAGTAGGGGTAGCAGCAAAGGTAAGCGATCTTCTAGAAGTTTTAGGAATTTTATTTCTAACATGGGGGCCATTGATTTGGGGTTTAGTGGTCCCAAATATACATGGTCAAACAGAAGAGTGGGCTGGGCAAATATCAGAGAAAGACTTGACAGAGGGCTATGTAATGCTGATTGGCAGAGCCTCTTCCTTAAAGCTGGAGTTAGACATCTCATGACCCCTAATTCTGACCACAATCCAATATTGTTGGATACTCACTTGGAATTAAGCAAGGGTAGTAGACCTTTCAGTTTTGAGGCTATGTGGGCTTGGGAGGAGTCTAGTTTTGACGTGGTAGAGATAGCTTGGCAAATCCCAGTTAATGGAGCTAAATGTATCCAATTACTGAAAAGATGCCAATGTGTTAGGAAGGATTTTATTCTATGAAACAAATCTGTGTTTGGAGTGGTGAAAGCAAGGTTCAGGATCCTTGAGGATAAGTTAACAAAGATTTAGGATTTGGCTCCCACTAAGGAAAATTTGGAGTTGGAAGTAGCTTTAAACCATGAGTTGAATGAATGGATAGAGAGGGAAGAGCTGAAGTGGAAGAAAAGGTCTAGAGAACTGTGGCTTAAGGAGGGACATCAAAATTATAAAAAAAAAAAAAAATCCATCTCTCAACTCTTATTTGTAGAAGACACAACTTTATTTCGAAGATTAAACTCAATTCTGGAGATTGGATTTATTCCAAGGAAGATATTGAAAGGTACTTTGTTGCACAAGTCCAAGAGGTGTTTCAATCCACTAACCTACAGATTCCTTCTTAGCTAGAAGACCTTGTCACTGCTTGTGTTATAGAGAGGGAAAATCTAGAATTAGTTTGTATCCCTAATCCTCAAGTGATAAAGGAAGTTGTTTGGGAGATGCATCCTTTAAAGGCCCCTAATCCAGATGGTTTGCCTAGGCTCTTTTTCAAGCAGTAGTGGTCTACAGTGGGTTCTCAAGTAGTGTCTGCAATCCAAAACTTTTTTAGAGATGGATGGCTTCCTCAAAACTGCAACCATACATACATCACCCTGATTCCTAAAAAGCAAGGTGCGTGTAACTTTAGCCAGTTCAGACCCATCTGCCTCTGCAATTTTTTCTATAAAATCATATCTAAGATTCTGGTTAATCGCATGAGACCTTTACTATCTAAAATTATTGATCCTTCCCAAGCAGCCTTTGTTCCCAACAGGTGGATCATAGAAAATGTATTATTGCTCGAGAAGTGGTACATAGCTTCAAGCAGATTTAAAGGAAAAATGGGTATATGGGTTTTAAACTTGATTTTCACAAAGCGTATGACTGCCTCGAATGGAAGTTTATTTCCACCAGTCTCTACATGCTAAGCTTTGATTAGAAATCTGTGAATATCATTCATCAGTGCATCTCCAATGTTAACTTTATTTTGCTGCTCAATGGGTGTAAAAGTGCTTCATTCTCTCCTTCTAGGGGAGTTAGACAAAGGGACTCATTATCTCCATATCTATTTATATTATGTAGTGAAATTCTGGACAGGATGATTAATAAGAAGGTGGCTACGAGTTCTATAAATGGAGTTAAATTAGCAACCAATGCTCCTAGCATCTCCATGCTTAGTTACACAGATGATGTTTTGCTGATCTGTGGCACTAAAATTCTGAGATCTCCAATTTAATGAAATGTGTAGACAAGTTCTGTGATTGGTCAGGGCTATCAATAAATCAGGAAAAATCTAGTATTTTCACTTCTAATAGAGTGCATAACCAATTTATCGAACAAATCAATAACCAATGAGGCTTCAAACAACTTCCAAAAGATGTGAAATACTGAGGGCTACCTATGTTTTTGTCAGCAAATAAAAACAAAGATCTTTCTTTTATCAAAGAGAGACTTAAGGCCAAGGTCAGCAGTTGGAAGTGCAAATGCTTGTCTTGGATGGGAAGGCCCACCCTAATTAAATCTGTGGCCTAAGCTACTCCGATCTACGATATGTCATCTTTCAAATTCCCCAAGAAACTTTGTACAGACATGGATGCCATTGTTAGAAATTCTGGTGGAGCCCTAAAAAGGAGGGAAATAAATATTTTACTCCTGTTGCATGGTCCAATCTTTGCAAGCCACTGTGTAAGGGTGGGCTTGGCTTTAAATTATTTGAAAGCTTCAATGAAGCTATGATAGCCAAATTGGCATGGTGGGTTCTGTCTAGAAGTGATAGTTTATGTGTCAAAGTTTAAGGGCTAAATATAAAGTGGGGAATTCATGGCTTCAGGCTCCTCCAGTTCGTGCAGCTTCCTTCTCTTGGAGAGGGCTGGAATATGCTAAAGATCTTATTTCCAATGGGGCTTGCAGAAAGGTTGGTTTAGGCACAAATATTTTAGTTGGGGGAAACTCTTGGATCCCGAATCTTCCTTTGTTTCTCCCTAGCCCTCGTGATAGTTCAGACGCCTCTCAGGTGATAGCTAAAGAGCAATTGATGGGGGCATGGGAATGTTGGTTGGGATGAAGCTAAACTAAGAGCACTCTTTGATAATGAAACTGTGCTTGCGATTAGAAATATCCCCCGAGGGGATCCAGAGCAAGAAGATAGTTGAGTGTGGCTGAAAACTCCTTTAGGAGAGTTTATAGTGAAGTCGGCTTATAAGGTACGTAATCAGTTGGAACTTGTTCATCAAGATTGTTGGGTGAAAGCCAAGATTTGGAAATCCAAAATTCATGATAGATTAAAATTGTTTCTATGGCGTATTGCTTCCAACTTAATACCTACACTTCACTCACTTTCAAGATTTAATTCCAAAATTGATTGCCTATATGATTTAGAACCTAAGACTCCATTACATAATTTCTGGGAGTGCCCCCTAGCTAGAGCCTTGTGGTTTGGCTTGAAATGGCGTGTCCATACGGACCTAATTCCTTTGAACACCCCTTATATGTTTGATTGAATTTCTCATTTCTCCTCCAGTTGATATGGGGTTGGATTCAAGGGAGGCTATTAGATTTTGATTGTGGGGGCTGTCATTTTAGACCAAATTTGGAAGGTGAGAAACAAAAAAGGTTCATGAGGGGATCTTGGAGGAAATGGGGCAAATTCACAAAGTGGTATTAAATAGAATTAGGGAGCATTTAGATTGTCGCAGCCTTAGTATTGACCAAGATAACATCCCTGCCCCAATTCATTGGAAAACTCCAAGGTCTAGCACCTTAAAGATCAATTGTGATGCGGTTGTTGGCACCCATTTTTCCAGTATTTCTTTGGTTGCTAGAGATTGGAAAGGGTCTATGGTGTTAGCTATGTCTATAAAGGTTGTGAGGGGTGGTTTTTCGTGTCATGCCACGTGTTGCAACGAGATTGGTTGAAGCGTGATCTAAACCTTTGAGGGTACGGGAGTTGAACCCAAAATTCAACCGAGGGCCCAAAAGGTGGCCCAAGGGCTAATGGGGCAGCTTCCTTAAAGAAGTGAGGACCAAATCTGCCAAGGCCCAAGTCCAATGAACAGCTGCAGTAATAATAACCAAACGGCCCAAAATGCAACGTCTTGTTAATGAAAGCCCAAAATAACAATGGACTAGTGCTTCCGCTATTTTTGGACTCAAAGCATAACAACTTAAACCCAAGATGGACTCAAAAGTCCTTAAGACATGATTCTGTCACTAATTTCTGCTGCAACGAATAACAATAAACTTGTAGGGATTAAAAGAGTTTGACTAAGCGGGAGAGAACCAATTCTATGAAGCATGCATGGGGTTAAAAAGGGAAAGTGTTTAGGGTTTTATGGTGTAAGTCTCAAGGTTGAAGAAGGCTGAGAGCTTAATATGATGTTCACCACTGTAGCCCAAATATCTGCCAGGAGGCACTTTTGGAGATGAGAGCTCAAATCATGTGTCTTAGGCTTGGGTTAGTGTTTAGGGTTTAGGAACAGAGTTTTAAGGTTGAAGATGACCTTAAAACCCTATACTCGAGGACGTATGGTAGAGAATGCACTTAGGGGAGAGTAGCCCGATTACTGCTGCAGCGAGCCTCAGACTAGTTTTGCAATCTCCATGGTATTTTCTGATCTGGTCGTGGGTCAGTGTTTAGGATAGTGAAAATGGTTAAGGCTGAAGTGTTTAGGCTTGGCTTCAGCTGGTTGTGTTGTGGTTGGGCTAGGTTAAGTTGAGTTGTTGTTAAGTTGTGTTGTGTTTTGTTGTTGTCTTGCTTGAGTTGAGTTAGGTTCTATTTATAGAAGGTTCCATGGTGATATGGGCTGGTCATGCATACTTCTTGGCCTTGGTTTCCACGAAAATAATAACCCTGCCCCCCAGTGGACTTTGAGCCATTATTTTAATAGAATCCTCACCTATAGAATTAATTCCCCACCTCCAAACCAAACTCCCTAAGTCCTACAAAATAGAGAAGTGAACCTAGCACAGAGCTGGGCTGTAAGGGTCACTCCCTCAGCCTTGATTGGCTGGTTCCATCATGATGGTGAAGATAAAATAAGATTATCTGCACTGTCACGGATTACTGCCGCGTCTGGTGGCCAATGGTGACTAGAATCCTTGTCATGATTACTGTTCAGGTGGCCAATGCATGGGTTGCAGAACCTATTGGCTTGGAGAAGATAAACCATTAATGTGGGCTTGCTTGCTTCAATGAGCTTTTATAGATATGGGCTGAGTTGACTCAGATATGTGTGTTGTCAGGTTACTGCTGCAGAGCATGCAGCCAATAGCTGTGACTTCCCAGCTGCATTTCTGGTCCAATCGGTGGGCTTCTTTGTGCTTTTCATGTCTGAAGTGAGTTAAATGAGGGAGACAAGCTCATCTCCCAATTTCTGAAAAGGAGGAGAGAGAAACGTGGGTCCCAAGGGGGAATAACTCCTTGTTCAGCTTTTATTTAAAACTATTCTGACTTTGTGGGGCCCTATGGACAGCTGTCTTAGCTGGCTGGAGCTGAATAAAGGTCTTGGGCTTGCCCTTGGGCTTTAGTTGCTCATTAAACACTCTTTTTAGGCCCGAAAATGGCTGGTTAGAGCTGGCAGCAGGGGTTCTCGGGCTGGGCCTTCAATTGGACTTCACTAAGTCCAAATAATCCATTTTATTTCCAGCATTTGAGACCCACGTGAGCTGGTCTGTGGATAGTGAACGGAAATGGGCCAATACTCTAGGCTGGATTTGCTGGGCTTCTGCAGTAATTTACTTTATTTGGGCCCAATCACTCAATGGGAGTTAATTTATATTTGGGTGTTAAAAAACAGCCCTCTACAAAGGTTTATACCACCTCTCCTCTCCAGGCTTAAGTTGAAGCCATTCTCTGGGCATCTCTTGTCGCTAGATATTCCAACATGGAGAATTTTGTGGGGAGACTGATTAAAAGCTATGTATCGATGCTCTCTGATGCAAAATGGAAAATATTCCTTGGCGTATTCGTAGTTGTTGTGCTGCTGTGTTGAATGTTTTTGAGTCCCATCCTAGTTGGGACTTTAATTGAGTTAAAAGAGGGGCTAATCACGCCCCCTACACTTTGGCTAGATGGTTTCTCAATAACCTATTCTGAGGTTCCTTTTGTTTTTTATGTAAGCCCTCAAATTTTTGTAAATGCTTGTATACTGGACCAGTCTTTTGTTGTTGATGGTCCTCTGTAGTTATTGGCTCATTCTAATATACTGGTTACTGATTATAAAAAAAAAGAAAAGAAAAAAGAACTTTGCAATAGCAAAGGGAACAATTTGACACTAAAATCTTATTTTTAAGAAAAATATATTAAATTATTAACTACCATAATTGCTCCAAAAAAAAAAAAAAAAAAAAAGAAAAAAGTCTTTTACAGATATTAACTTATCGTTAATAAGAAAATTTTACTGGGCAAAACATTCACATTTTGAAAAATATAATGTGAAATATAAAGGGTTTTCATTTCTACTTAAAAACCCAATTCCATGTAATCAATTTCCAAGCTAAAATACAGAATTATGCACATAGCGTGAGACAAATATATAGAGAGAGAGTGGAATTAGGGCAGTACTTGCCAATGGAAGTGGAAAGAGATTTGATGATGCAAGCGTTGATGTTGAAGAGATTGTCACCGGTCATGTTGGGCTTTCTAGGCACACCAGTCGAGATGATAACAATATCTGATCCCTCCAAATTTTTTCCCAACTACTATTCACTTGCATACCCAGACACTTACTTATTTTTTAATAACTTATTCAGTTAAGTGTTAAACCCATTCACACATGCCATAAATTACACGATTTTTAAACATTATCAATTTGGAAATATCTAAAAATTTAAAAATAAAATCGAAATATATGTAGAGTGAAAAAATCAACAAGTAATCTATTTTTTGTTTGTTGATGGTTCCTTTTTTAGGTAACATAAAAATTAAAAATTAGAAGAAAAGAAATTGATTTTTCCTTTTGTAGACACTTTATTTTGTATCTACCAATATCGGGAATCCTCGATTCCAATGACGATAATAGCTCATTCTATCAAAAGTAACTTTGTGTAGTAAGTCCAATGGGAGACCTTGAACAAGATCAAACCCAATTGAAGCCCAGGAGCTCAAACCGGACCAAATCAGCCTGCGCCTCATCCTTAGAGGTGTACGCCTCCTCCTTTGAGGCGTACGCCTAAGTTACATGCTCAGAAAACCCTTGCGCCTCGCCACTCCTTTATAGGCGTACGCGATGGACTCCCAAAATCACTCAATTTTCCATACTAGTCTCACTAACCATATTGGAAGAGCTGACATTGGTCAAATAGGGTTTCACAATTTCTAACATACCAGCCCCATACCCCATTTTCCTATATAAACACCTTCATTTCAGCATTTCCAACAACAGAGAAATTCTCTAGAAATCCTAGGCTTTTAGCAAAATAGTTTGAGAAAAAGTGATAGACAAAACCCTTTGAGAATTTGGCTATTTTCTTAGGTTCTCCAATCAATTGTGACAAAGCAATCTTCTTTTCTCATTACAACCAAAGTTGAGATAGACATTAACAAAGGGACCGTTTAAGAAAATAATAACAACTTCAAGGTTGGTTTCGAGGTGAGAAATGGATCTTCTTCATGGTCCATTCTCTCCACCTTAATTTGTTATTTCTATTGTTATATTTTTTTATTATGTTTGACTTGTTGCAATTGTTCATTGAATATTGTTTCAATTTAAATGTTTATTTATGCTTTTGTCATTTCGGTTTACTGTTCTAAGTAAGGATAGGCGTACACCACTCTCTTATGGGCATACGCCACTGTCCAATAGGCGTACACCTGTTCTGCCAGAAGCATTTTTTCTGCTTTTCTTATTTGTTTCTCACTATTTTTTTATTTATTAAATATACCATTGGACTTCTATGAGAATTATAATGAGTTCAAACCCTCAAACTCTAGAAACCTTAGGGTTTCATGAAGAGTTGACGTGGTGAACTCGATGATTAAGTTGAGCTGTCTCTTTTATTGTTTATTGTTTATTGTTTATTATGCATTCATGAATCCAATAATAAGTCCTATCATTCAAAAATCCATCTGAAATCCTTGGATTTCGTGGCAGGGTGAAAAAATGGACTTTAGGATCATGCAAATTGTCTATGCATATTTTTCTTGTTTCATATTCAAGATCCAATGATGAGTTCCTTCATTCAAACATCCGTCTAAAATCCTTGGATTTCATGGAAGGTTGACATAGAGGACTTTAAGATCATGTAGATTGTTCATGTCTCTCTTCTTTTATAAAATCCAATGATAAGTCTCAATCACTCAAACGTCTGAAACCCTTGGGTTTCGTGAAAGATTGGTGAAATGACTTTATGATCAAAATCTATTTTCCTTTAATCCGATGATGAACCTCATTTTCCCAAAAAGACTCAAAGTCTCCAAACTTCATAAAAGGATTAATGAAATAGGTTCTAAGGTTGCAACCATTCAATCTTCTCTCACTTTCTTCATCATTCATCATCTTATGTAAATATTAATTTTGCGTGTTCATTCCCTCACATGTTCATGCATTTACATCATACGTGTGCATTGTTCCATATGTTATATCCCATATTGTCATAAATGGAAGTAGACTACGTGGAGCACGCCAAGAAATGTCATCAATGTCAAATTCATTCTAACTTGAATCACCTTCCCCTAAGGAACTTTATAACATGACATCACCATGGCCATTCTCAGTATGGGGCATCGACATCATTGGGAAGATTACTCCCAAAGCATTGAATGGGCATGAATTCATCATGATAGCTATTGATTACTTCACCAAAAGGGTAGAAGCCGCATCATTCTCGGTATTGAAGGCTAAGCATGTGGCTAGGTTCATTGAAAGCAATATTATATGTCGTTATGGAGTCCCCCATGAGATCATCTTAGACAACGGCATGCATTTTGAAGACAAAGTCCAAAGAATCTTGTAGAAGTATGGTGTCAAGCATCATAAATCATCTCCCTCTCGACCACAAACGAATGGCGCAATGGAATCAGCTAACAAGAATGTGAAAGTCATTCTAGAGAAAACTATCGAAAGATATCGAGATTGGTTAGATATGTTACCATTCGCATTATGGGGATACCATACTTCTATTCGGACATCTATTGGAATGACACCGTATTCGTGATGTCACTCAATAGTAAGTGGTATCTTGTAGTACGTGTAAGGGGTTGTCGATCCTCAAGGAGTGGTGTTTTCAAAAGACAATGTAAATCGATATTCAAAAAGGGTAAAATAGATTTGGTTTATAGAAATTTTGTAAGAAATATATGTAAAAAAGCACTAGGGTTTCGGGGTGTTTCTCTATACCAGTATGATTCTCTTGTAATCCCAGTTAAAAACCTTGTTTTAATAATAGTATACAAGTTGATTATTTTTCTTTTAAAAAGCTCTTGACATGGTTGAACTAAGAAAACTCAGGAACACTATATTACCGAAGAAAATAAATTGGTTAGAGTAATATTTAGAAAAACCTTTCAATTTATAAAACACAAGACCTAATTAAAACCACGCAATATTTCCCCTTAATCATAAGAAAAACATGATTGAACTTATAGAAAGTATGGAATAAAACATACATCAATTAGAAATCAACAAATTAACAATCAACTGTAATTTAACATTAAAAATAGAAGGGACTACAAAGTACTCATACCATTATATAGAAGACATAGCCCCTAGCCCTAGCAAGAGGCTTAGGTAGCCATGGGAGTGAAAACCTAAGATTAGGAGAGAGAGAAAGAGGGTAAGTCTGTCTGTCTAAGACTTTTAATCTAAACCCTATATAAACCCTCATCATCTTCTCTAATTCGGACTTCAGAGTCTAAACAATTTGGGTCTAATGGGCCTTGAACTTGGAATGCTGTAAAACACAAATGGGCCTTCATTAAAATAGAATTCGTGCGAATCCAGTCGCTTGGATTCTCGAAGTCTAGAGTTTCTGCCTGATTTGGATTAAATAATCCAGTCAGCTGGATCCAATCTAGTCTCCTGGATTCTCGAGGTCTGGAGATTCTAGAGTTTCTGCCTGATTCCGGACCTTTAATCCAATCACCTAGATTCTTCTTGATTTTGAATTTTGAAGTTCCTGCCTAAAGGTGCAATCATTTGGAGCCTCATCCAGTCGCCTGAATGTCCCAATCCAGTCGGCTTGTGCTTTATTACTCCTTTCTTCTTGTTTGCTCCTTCCAGCTTGTGCTATCTACTTCGATGTGATCCAACTTGTACCTGCAATCAAGTATAGCCCAAATTAACATTTAAGGGATTAAATTAATACACTTAAATGCCTAAGTCATGTAATTTGATGAATTGAACAACAGACATTCATTTGAGTGTAATTAAACATGTAATGCAACACAATCCTAGTAGAATCTCTCTAAAATGCATATAAATAAGTCATATTTTATGACTTATCACACCCCCTAACCTGAATTTTGCTAGTCCCTAGTAAACTAAAAACAATGAAAACAATAAAACACAAATGAAAACAAACTAACAAAGCCACTTTCGCTGGCACTCTCGATTGCATTTAGCATATGCAATAAGCCTTTAAACCCCTAGGTGTCCCTAGTGGACGAGTTATAGTCTCGTGAGGGTTTACCAGAAGTGATACCCACAAACACTATCAAATGCTCAATCTTGATTCACAGTGAACACATACAACATCATGCTATCAAATGAGACTAAAGTGTCACCCAAACAATGGTTTTCAATCATTAGTAAGCTTAAACAAATCAACCTCAATTTCAAATCTTTAGAAATTCTAACTAGGCCACAATCACTTGAAATTAAGTATTAAAAGCTACACAAGTTCCTTGATGTGTGAAGTGAACTAACTTAGAATCATGAGACTTCAACATCTTTCCAATATAATCATGTAAGACAATAGAATTCTCATTAGAAAAACCAACCAAGGCATAAAGCTTTTTCTTTTCTTTTCTTTTTTGTGTGAGGACTGTGCAATGTCTAACTCCATTAAGCTTTCTAATTAACCCATGTATCAAGTGTTAGACCAATGACACCTGAACCAGTTGGCTCAAGGGGCACTAGGTGTAGAGACACCCCTAAGAGTTTACTTACTCGAGTAAAAAAGGCTACGAAGCTAGACTAGTCACTCTTATCTCAACCATGTGAATTGTTTACCTCTTTTGACAAAGGCTCTCATGGTTAGTTATTTTTTATTTATTTATTTATTATGCCAAGGTTAATCAACTAACAAGTCAACCACTTTTAATTTAGTAACAATTGGATGCATATTTCATTCCTCACAGATTACATGTTAGTTTGCTAGTGTTTAGTTTAAGGTGTACAAGTGTAACACTTAATACTAAAAAAAAAAAGCAATATATGGCCATGTTCAAATATCTCAATCAAATAATCATGCGTTCATATGCTTAAGCTCACTAATGACTTCAAACCAAAGTTCAAAGTTCAACAAAATTCTCAAAGATAACAAAGATGCATGTGAATATAGCATAAATCAAAGACATCATTGCAAACCAAACAATTTTTTCTTTTTCTCATTTTTCTGATTTTTTTTTTTTTTTTGGTTAATTTTTTTGTGAAAACAAAACAAATGGTTTCTAAACTTTTCAACAAGAAACAACACAAGGTTCATCACATAACAATCAAGCTAAACAATCAACACTCCCCCCAAACTTAATGTTGACATTGTCTTCAATGTGCAAACAAATGTATGTGAGTACAAGAGACAAAGCTTTAAATGAAAGTACAAGGGAAAAGGAAAGAAAGTACCTAATATAATGACAAATTCCTTAAGTTATGACCTGCAAAATGGTTAGATACCCAAAACAAAACAAAAGAAAACAAATCTATGCAACAGATGTGAAATTTCGTAAAGGATCTAACTAGCATCCCCATAAGTAAGGAGCTCAAGAGACATAGTCTCTTTTGCTGGAACAACTTCTCCTAGGTATGGCCTCAATCTTTGGCCATTCACTTTCAAAATTCTACCATCCTTAGGATCCTCAATCACTATAGCCCCATAGTCAAATACTTCTTTAACAATGTAGGGGTCATCCCATCTTGTTCTTAACTTCCCAGAAAATGTGTGGAGTTTTGAATCATAAAAAAGGATAGTTTGGTTTAGTTCAAAAGTTTTCCTTACAATTTTCTTATCATGAAAGAGCTTCATCCTCTCTTTATAATGGCGAGTGCTTATGTAAGCCTCGTTTCTCAGTTCCTCAAGCTCACTCATTTGAAACTTTCTCAAGTCACCAGCCTCCTTGAGATCAAAATTAAAGGCCTTAATGGCCCAATAAGCTCTATGTTCCATCTCTACAGGTAAATGACAAGGTTTTCCATACACAAGACGATAGGGAGACATTCCTAGAAGTCCTTTATAAGTAGTCTGGTAAGCCCATAATACATCTGTTAGTCTCAAAGACTAATCTTTTCGGTTAGGGCTAACCGTCTTTTCCAAAATTTGTTTTATCTCCCTATTGGCAAGTTCAACTTGCTCACAAGTTTAGGGATGGTAGGACGTGGACAATTGGTGTACCACTCCATAATTTTTCACAAGGACCTCGAAAGGTCGGTTGCAAAAGTGCTTCCCATTGTCACTAATGACTGCCTTGGGCATCCCAAAACGAGAGAAAATGTGTTCTCTCAAAAATTTCAGCACAACCTTATAATCATTCTCCTTACATGCAATGGCCTCAACCCATTTATAGACATAATCTACTACCAATAGGATATATAGATTGCCAAAAGATTGAGGAAAAGGTCACATGAAATCGATTCCCCAACAATAAAAAACTTCTATCTCAAGGATAGGGGACATCGGCATCATGTTCCAACATGTAACTCTCCCCAATTTTTGACATTCTAAACACTCTTTACAGAAGCTGTAAGTGTCCTTAAACATAGCAAGCCAATAAAATCCACACTGCAAAATTTTTGCCATGGTTTTCTTAACAGAAAAATGGCCACCACAAGCTTCTGTATGACAGAATTTTATAACACTAAGGGTCTCATTATCTATAATACATCTCCTCAAGATTTGATCAGGGCAGTATTTAAACAAATAAGGATCATCCCAGTAGAAATTTCTTACTTCAACAAAGAATTTGCGCCTATCCTACACTGTCCAAGTCTCAGGAATAGAACCCGTGACAAGGTAGTTCACTATGTGTGCATACCATGGTAGTCCTGTAACAGCAAAAAGTTGCTCATCTGGAAAAGCATCTCGAATAGGGATCTCTTCTTTTACTTCTTCAAATATGACCTGGATAAATGATCTGCCACCACGTTCTCCACTCCTTTCTTGTCTTTAATCTGAATATTGAATTCCTGCAAAAGCAAAATCCAACGTATTAAACATGCCTTAGCATCCTTCTTGGAAAGAAGGTACCTAAGGGCAACATGATCTGTAAAAACAACAATAAAAGTACCCATCAAATAAGAACGGAATTTATCCAAGGCAAATACTATAGCTAACTACTCTTTCTTTATGGTAGTGTAATTCATTTGAGCACTATTTAGAGTTCGACTAGCATAGTATATAACATGAGGCTTTTTGTCTTTTCTTTGGACTAGGACAGCCCCCACAGCATAATCACTAGCATCACACATGTTCTCAAATGGAAGAGACCAATCTGGGGCTTGCATGATAGGGGCAGATGTAAGCAACTGAACTAGCTTTTTGAAAGCTAGTTCACATGACTCTGTCCACTCAAAAGTGGACTTCTTGAGTAGAAGATTACAAAGGGGTCTAGATATGGAACTGAAGTCCTTTATAAATCTCCTATAGAAACTTGCATGCCTTAAAAAGGATCTGACATCTCTCACTGTTTTAGGGATAGGTAGATTAAGGATCAAGTCTACTTTGGCTTTGTCTACCTCTATGCCTTTAGAGGACACTACATGTCCTAGCACAATTCCAGAAATGACCATGAAATGGCACTTCTCCCAATTAAGCACTAAGCCTTTTTTAACACACCTAACTAAAACCAATTTCAAATGATTAAGACAATCATCAAAAGAATCACCAAAAACAGACAAATCATCCATAAACACCTCCATAAATTTTTCAACCATATCACTAAAGATACTCATCATACATCTTTGGAAGGTGGCAGGTGCATTACACAACCCAAATGACATTCTTTGGAATGCAAAGGTACCAAATGGGCAAGTAAAGGTGGTCTTTCTTTGGTCTTCTAATGAAATCTCTATCTGGTAATAGCCTGAGTACCCATCTAGGAAAAAATAGTACTCATGACCAACCAACTACCTTCTCCAATATTTGATCAATAAAGGGTAGGGGAAAGTGGTCTTTCCTAGTTGCAAAATTAAGCTTCCTATAGTCTATGCACATTCTCCAACCTGTAACTAAACGGGTTAGAATCAACTCATCAGTTGCATTCTTGACTACAGTAATTTTTGACTTCTTAAGAACAACCTAAGTTGGGCTAAACCACTTACTATCAGAGATGGGGTATATGATACCCACATCTAGTAGCTTAATACCTTATTCTTCACAACATCTTTCATAGTTGGGTTAAGCCTACGCTGAGGTTCTCTAGAAGTCTTACAATCATCCTTTAGGTATATCTTGTGTGTGCAAATCAATGGGCTTATACCCTTGATGTCAACTATGGTCCAACCTAAGGCTAGTTTGTGGTCTCTCAAAACACATAACAACTTACCTTCCTGTTCTTCATTCAATGCAGCAGAAATTACTACAGGAAAGGTCTCACCTGGGCCTAAATAGGCATATTTAAAACCATTTGGAAATGGTTTGAGCTCTAGTTATGGGATCTCTTCACTTGAAGGCATTGGCTTCTTCTAAGTTTTTGGAGGTTCCTCAAAGTAAGGTCTCCATGGTTCATTGATTGCCATCACTTGCTCCTCCTCTAAAACCTGTGAAGAATCCAATAAAGAACAAATTTCAATTAATTGAGCATCATGTTCAATATAATAGGAATCAATTGAGTTAGTAAGAAGAGTTTCTAAGGGGTTAGAAAAACAATTTTGGTTGAACTCTTCTTGCACCACTGTATCAATGAGGTTCACATAGTGGCACTCATCATCTTCCAATTGTTGTTGCATCACATTGAATATGTTAAGCTCGGCTGTCATGGATCCAAATGTGATCTTCATTCTTCCATTCTGCAGTTAATTAAAGCATTAGTTGTGGCAAAGAAAGTTCTACCCAGAATGATAGGAATACCATTATCAGGATGCAATGTAGGTTCATTGTCCAGAATGATGAAATCCACAAGATAGTAGAAATTCTCTATCTTGATAAGCACATCCTCAACCATCCCTTTAGGTGTCCTTACTGAACGGTCAGCTAGCTGTAAGGTGATTGAAGTGGGCTTCAAATCACCAAGTCCCATTTGTTGATAGACAGTGAATGAGAGTAGGTTAATGCTAGCTCCAAGGTCGAGCAAAACACACTCAACCAAGTACTCACCAATGGTGCAAGATATTGTGGGGCAACCTGGATCTTTGTACTTGGGTGGGACCTTGTGTTGGATGATGACACTTGCTTGTTCAGTAAAAAATGCAGTCTTCTTCAAGTGATGCTTTTTCTTTACAGTGCACAGGTCCTTGATTACCTTAGCATAGGCAGGCATCTGCTTTATGATGTGCAATAAAGGCAAGTTAACCTTAACTTGATGCAGATGCTCCAAAATCTTAGTTGTCACATCCAAATTCTTAAAGTAAGCTCAAGGCTTGTGGGAAAAGAGTGGGAATTGGACACTTTAGGTGTCCCACTCTCATCCTTTTCAACTTGGGTTTCCTTGGATTTCTCTTTGGCCTTAGGAATACCCTTTTCAACCTCTTCACCAATTGCCTTACCACTTCTCAAAATGGTAACAACCATGCATTCTTCATGATTATCCTTGGAAATTATCTTTAAACTCTGATTATTCAGATTAGGTTGAGTTTGTGAAGGGAGTTTCCCTTTCTCGGTTGCACTCAAGGCATTGGTGAGTTTGGCCAAATGGTTCTTGGTCTTTCTAACCTCTTCATCCATCCTAGTGAACATAGTCTCGAACTTCTGATTTTGTTCACTTTGCTTCTGCATGAAAGTTTCAAGAACATCTTCCAAGGGAGGTCTAGATGATGATGATGAAGGTATAAAATTGTTTCTTGGAGGTGAAGGATTCAGCACATTGTCACTCTTATAACTCAAATATGGATGGTTTCTCATATTTGGGTTATAATTGTTCGAATATGAGAAATTATTTGGTCGGTATTAGTTAAATGCACACACCTGTTCTTCCGGCACATTTAGGAATTAAGGTAGAGACTTACAGTCACTTGTGGTGTGGTCTATCTCTTGGCAAATCCGGCATGCCTCCATAGGTTCCTCTCTGTAAATAGCATTGACTCCTCTACTTCCCTTCAGCTTAAGTGCCTCTATCTCATTTTTCAACAAACTGATCTTGGCACTCAGATTATCCTCTTCCCTTAACTTGAAAATACTACCACCAGATGTAGTAGCACCACTTCTGTTTCGGTTTGTGGAATCTAAAGGACTTGGTCCATTCCAGGTGTTGGAATTCTCAGCTATCTCATCCAAGTAGTCCAAAGCATCTTCTGGCTCATTCTGTAAGAATTCACTTCCACATGCAACTTGAACAAACTGGCGGTCTCTAGGTTGGAGTCCCTCATAGAAGTAACTTACCAACCTCCATGTGTCATATCCATGTGTTGGGCAGAATTTATAGGTATCCTTGAATCTTTCTCATGCCATGAATAGTATCTTATCGTTTCCTTGGACGAAACTAGAGATCTTCCTCTTTACTTGTTGGACTTTGTGAGGAGGGAAAAATTTCTTATAGAACTTTTGGGTCATCTCCCCCCAACTTCCTATGGACCTAGGCTTCATTGTGTACAACCAACCCTTAGTCTTGTCCTTGAGTGAGAATGGAAAGAACCTCAACTTGGCTGTCTCAATCATGTTTTGTGCATAGAAACTACCAATCACTGCTTCAAATGCTTTCACATGCACATAGGGGTTCTTATTCTCCATTCCCTTGAACTCAAGAAGTATGGCCATTAGCCCTTATTTGATCTCCACATGAGGTGCATTTGGAGGAAACATAATGCATGACGGAATAGAGCTCTGAGTAGGGTGCAGCAGCTGATACATGGTCATCTTAGGTGCCTCAGGTTGAACTACTCTTTCTTCAGCTATGTTGGAAGATGTGGGTGAACTCGTAGGTATATCAAATAAACTTCCAAAGAACGCCTCAGAAGTCTCCAATCTACCTTTATTGTTTCTAACCCAAACGCTCATGCACAGTAAAATAAAATAGATCAAAGCAACAAAATAAACAAATAAAAGAAAATAACTAAAAAGAAAACAAACTTAAAAGAGAATGGAACAAAATTATCAATAGAATGATCCACCGGTAACCTTGTCCCACGAAATTGTCTCTTGAATAAGCCGAAACTCCTCGGCAACGGCGCCAAAAATTGATGTTGCTCAATAGTAAGCAATACCTTGTAGTACGTGTAAGGGATTGTCGATCCTCAGGGAGTGGTGTTTTCAAAAGATAATGTAAATCGATATTCAAAAAAGGTAAAATGGATTTGGTTTATGGAAATTTTGTAAGAAATATATGTAAAAGGGCACTAGGGTTTCAGGATGTTTCTCTATACCATAATGATTCCCTTGTAATCCCGGTTAAAAACTTTGTTCTAATAATAGTATACAAGTTGATTATTTTCCTTTTAAAAAGCTCTTGACATGGTTGAACTAAGAAAACTCAAGAACACTATATTACCGGAGAAAATAAAGTGGCTCGAGTAATATTTAGAAAAACCTTTTAATTTATAAAACACGAGACCTAATTAAAACCATGCAATATTCTCCCTTAATCATAAGAAAAACATGATTGAACTTATAGAAAGTATGGAATAAAACATACATCAATTTGGAATCAATAAATTAACAACCAACTGTAATTTAACATTAAAAATAGAAGGGACTACAAAGTACTCATATCGTTATACAGAAGACATAGCCCTAACCCTAGCAAGAGGCTTAGGCAGCTATGGGAGTGAAAACCCAAGCTTGGGAGAGAGAGAGAGGGTAAGTCTGTCTGTCTAAGACTTCTAATCTAAACCCTATATAAACCCTCATCCTCTTCTCTAATTCGGACTTCAGAGTCTAAACAAATTGGGTGTAATGGGCCTTGAACTTAGAGCACTTTAAAACACAAATGGGCCTTCATTAACAGAATTCGCACGAATCCAGTTGCCTGTATCAAATCCAGTCGCCTGGATTCTTGAAGTCTAGAGTTTCAGCCTAATTTGGATTAAACAATCCAGTTGGCTGGATCCAATCCAATCGCTTGGATTCTCGAGGTCTGGAGATTCTGGAGTTTTTGCCTAATTCTGAACCTTTAATCCAGTCTCCTGGATCCAATCCAGTCGCTTGGATTCTTCTTGATTTTGAATTCTGGAGTTCTCGCCTAAAGGTGCAATCACTTGGAGCCTCATCGAGTCACCTAAATGTCCCAATCTAGTCTGTTGGATTGTGCTTTATTACTCCTTTCTTCTCATTTGCTCCTTCCAGCTTGTGCTATCTACTCCAATGTGATTCAGCTTGTACCTGCAATCAAGCATAGTCCAAATTAATATCTAAGGGATTAAATTAATACAATTAAATGCCTAAGTCATGTAATTTGATGAATTGAATAACAAGCATTCATTTAAGTGTAATTAGACATGTAATGCAACACAATCCCAGTAGAATCTCTCTAAAATGCATGTAAATAAATCATATTTTATAACTTATCAATTTGCTTGTTTACGGTATAGAGGCTGTTTTGTAGCTGAAGTGTCTAAGGATAATTCTAGAATCTCAAATCCCAGAAGTGGAGTGGGTGAAAGCCCGATATGAGCAATTAATTCTCACAGATGAAAAAAGATTGAAGGCTTTATACCATGTACAAGAGTATCAGAGGAGAATGGCTTGTGCCTTCAATAAGAAAAGCCTAGAAACCTAAAGGTAGGAGATTTAGTTCTCAAAGAACTCAAAGTTCCAGTGTTCGATCCTAGAGGAAAGTTTAAACCTAATTGGGCTAGACCATATGTCATCAAGACTATGTTTTCAGGAGGAGCAGCTAAGCTAATGGACATGGATGGGGAAGAGCTATTCCAACTAGTTAATCTTGATAGATTGCGTAAATATTACATGTAAAAAAAAGAATCCATTAAGTTGAAAACCTAAAAAGGCGGCTTAAGCAAAAATTAGGGTAACAGAAACGACCATGGGTGTGGTGAAAATGTGAAAGGGCATCACAAGTAAACATATGGCAAATAGGAAAGGAAATTCTCATAAATGAAGTAGCAAAAGCTAATTGAAGTAGCTACAATTCAAAAGGCGAGATTTAAACTACATCTCCCTTATTAATTAAAAGTGTAGAAATTTAAAAAGACTGAAAGTAAATAAAGCTAAATTGCCAGGGGCTGCCTGGTGTGATCATCATGTCTCCTTCTCTTCACACTTGGACTTTCTTCTTCTTCATCCTCTGTAGAGTCAATCAAACCCATAGGTTTGTTCTTCATGTTCTCAACATAAACAGCATCAGCAAAAGCCTTGAGAATATCTTCCTTGAGCCAAATTGCATATGAATAATCAGACTACGACTCCACGAAGTCCATGAACCTTGAACGCCTCACCCAAGTACTAGCAAGACGATCCAAGAAGCAGTGGGTCCAAGTATCAACGTGGCATGGCTTCACTTCCTTCGGAATAGATTGCATGTGGCCCCATGGACGCTTGATGCACAAAGGATAGTAGGCTCAAGATCTCGTCAAGAAGGACGATAGGATCAGTCACCAGAGGTAGAAAGAGTTTGTTGTCGAAGTTGCTAAGGCCCATGATAGTGCCAAACTTTTCCATCATAGGGCATAATTCAAACCTATTGAAGCGAAAGACACGACGGGTATGATCCCAAAAGGTGTTAGCAGCACGCAGGAAAGGAAGGTTCAACTTCACTTGACTATAGTGAACAATGCATGAAAGGCGCACATGCCTAAGGTGATCCCTACCTACGTCGTTGGTATGACCTACCCATTTACTAATCTTACTAAGTAAAGAGAGTTCCATAGCAAACTTGCAAGCCTGCAAGGACTTCTTAAGGATTTCTTGGGACTTCTGAAGACTACAAAAGAATGTGTAAATAATAGTTGAGGAGGAGGCCTCTTTTTATAGGGGATGGTGTCCCATTCCTACACAAAATCAGAGTTTCTGGCCTAGAACCGCCTAATTGCCCTAATAGGCGTATGCCTGTTCACTACGGGTGTGCACCTCCTTTCAAGGGACAAACGCCTCTTTCATTAAGGCATACGCCGACTTTGCTAGATAGAAAGAATTTTTGGCTTGCTTGGCCCATTTCCAACTTGTTTTCTGCTGTTAATCCAAATTTGACCCTTTGATAACTCAAAATGTTATTGCTACAAAAGGAAATTGACTTTCAATGTATTAAATGCAAGGGGTTCTATCCCATATGATCTACATATATTCAAGAAGTTCAATGAATGCAAAGGAAGCTATTTTGAAAAGCAAAAGAATAATGTCAAACCGAGGGCACAAATGTTGTAAAAACTATACATACGAAGGTTTTGTGACTAAAGTAAATAAAAATATATTGTCTCGAAAGTAGAGCAAATAAAAGAAAAAAAAAATCATGCATCATCAATCATATCACCCTCTCTAAAAAGCGGGCTCCTCCTCCTCATCATCATCATCAAGATCGGTGGTATCAACTTGAACACCTCTGCTGCTGCTACCTGGTGGTCTCTAAAAGCGGTCTCGCAAGTAGTCCGTCATCACTGACTTCATGTTCCCACACAAATAGATCATATAGTTCAAATCTGCATGAGTGGCCTGGAAGAACACCACAAGCAAGAGAATCATTTGCGAGATTGTAGGGTAAAGTAAGAATTACTTTGAAGATCAGAAAGAAAGCTTATAGGGCGAGCCTTCTTAGGAACAGGGTACCTAAGACGTCAGTACGTCTGGTGTCTTGAATCTCAGAGATGGAACCATCAGCACGGTATACGGGAAACGTCCATTGAGGAAGGATTATGTCTTGCAAGCCTTTAGGATGGGCTACTCCATGTCCATCACCAGCTAGAATGTCTGCATAGGTCTAGAAATACAAAATGATTAAGCAGAAGGCACGAGAATATGAAGATTCAGAAGGAGAAGACTAAAGTCTTATTGCATGAGGAGGACACAAGGCAGGCATTAGAGCCCGCTGGTACTTTTCAAAATCACCATCCTCCACCAATTGCTCGAAGTAACAGACACCCGATCGCCATAGATTAATGATCTCTCCAGGTGCCTCATAAGGGAACAAGGTAAACTGCAGTGGAGGTACATGCACCAAGTCTTCCCCATTCTCAACTGGCGAGTCATTCTCTCCGCCATATACACAGCACGGACCCCCATTCCCTCATTCAACCTTGAAAGCTAAGCCATGTTGAAGGCACTCTTCTCAGCAGCAACATGGCCTATTGTAGACACCCCATTTTGTACCTACCAAAATCTGGAATCCC
>BKZX01028012.1:7524-22343 GCA_014362285.1 Fagus crenata
CTCTCTCTCTCTCTCTCTCTCTCTCTCTCTCTCTCTCTCTCTCTCTCCACTTACTGTAGCTTTAAGATTGACTGTCAACGACTTCTTGGGTACAGTGCGATGCGTAATGGCTCGAAGGAGCGGGGGTTCGACTGAGACAACCATGACGATGAAGGGCTTTTCATGGTGGGTGGCTTGATCAGTAGGGGGTTCAACTAAGATGACTATGACAATGAGGGGATTTTAAGTGCTCTGTTTTTGGATGGAGAGAGAGAGAGAGAGAGAGAGAGAGAGAGAGAGAGAGAGTAAAGAAAAATATTTTTAATGTTGATGTGTGTTTTTTTAATAATAATTTATGTGTTGATGTGGCATTTTTAAAATATTATTAAATAATTATTTATTACAATGTCACTAAACTAACGGCAAGGTCCAAAATAGAATCGGGTTGAAAATTCAGGGACCAAAATGAAACTTTAGAAAATATATGACCAAAATGAAACACTATCATAATATAAGGGCCAAAATAGGGTTTATGCCTAAAATTATTAATTAAGTTTAAATGAAACATTCCTCATGAATAACTATTTCCTGTAATGAAAATGCAACCAAATAACCAGATAATTATTCTTAATATACCAAATTTTCCCTTAAATGTATATTTTTAACTCCAATGTCAGAATACAATATAGTTGGCACCCACATGAGAACAAGGTGATGCAAACATGCAGTGATGATGATTGGTCTTTTACAAACTCTCAAACGTAACACACTAGAAACATAACCAACTCATTTCGTTATGATTTATCCATTTAATTTCTTTCATTTTTTTTTTTTTAATTGGCAAAGTTATTAATGCATTTTGCTTGCTTTATTCTATCCATATTTTCTTGTTAGACATAAGAATATAGAAAAGGTGGTCTCCAAATTTTTCTTGAACTTCATTTTGGTTTTCCCATATGAACCATCCTCTTTTTTTTTTTTTTGTTTTTTGGTTCCCACCTTTTCTTTATTTTCTTTTTAGCATATATTTCACAAAGATGGAAAAGGTTTAATCTCATTGCCAATGGTGCATGCATCAATTATCATGGTACTATTTTGTTTTAATTGACACAGATCTTCTCAATAGCGATATCATCAAGCAAAAAATGTTACATGTTGAGTGCAAGGGAGCTTTCAATCCAATGGGCAAGCCATCCTCTGTATTGGTCTTGGAAACCACTTCCTCAATCAAGGTTTGCACTAAATCCTAATAATCACAAATTTAATTAGCCTGTGTTCATGCATTAAGCCATTAACCCTCCCCCCCACCCCAAAAAAAAAAAAGGATAAAAAACAATTGAAAATCAAAGCCAAGTTGGCAAATTAAATATGATAACCTTTTTTCATATCTAGGATTCAAGTAGCAATGGAAAGGCTTAAACAATACACAATGGTTCTTAGTGAACTATCTTACTTTATGTAAAGATATTGTTTAACTTAACACATTTCTAAATTAAAAATCCATTGTCTTTATCATTAATCAATATGAAATTTGCACGATGGCCCTTAATGTCTACTTTTTATTATTATTTATAATTCGATAATTGGAGAAAAATATTTGAACCCTGAATGTGTCCGTTGAAAACATTAGGAGAGTTGAACTACAAACTCTTAATCCTAATGTTTACTATTAGAAACATATTATTAACATTTTTTTTTTTTTTTGGTCTGACTTTCAGATTTGCAGAAGTTGTTGAGCTTAGGACCATTTCTTGGCTAGAAATTCAAGGCCTGTTGAACACCTGACTACTATCACCAAGAACATGTTATGGTGCCTATCTCATTGTGAAATTTGCTGATCGTGCTTATGGCTTAGACTCTATACCATTAGAGGTCTCACTTGATGTTGGTAATTCCAAATCACATGGGACAATGTACTTAAGTCGCCCTAAAAGTGAGAAAAAATATTTAGAGAATATACATTAAGTGAATCGGATTAAAACATTGAGATTAAAGGTGTTTGAAGAAAGACAAGGCCTTGGTGAGCGCAAAGATGGATGGATAGAGATTGAATTGGGGTATTTCTATAATGATCAAGATGATGAGGAGGTGAAGATGTGCTTAAAGGAGGTGAAGGGTGAGCACTTAAAAGGTGGTCTTATTGTTGAAGGAATTGAAATTAAACCTAAAGAGTAATCATGATTCATGGCATATGCTTCTTTTGTGCAACACTTCATTAGAGTTCTTTATTGTAAACTTAGGCTCAAAATATTTTCTTTTCTCAAATGGTAGAATTCATTCTCATTTTCTTCAACCAAACAAGAAATTTTACAAATTAATTCACACCCACAAAGAAGAATGTTACTATGTGTGAATGTATGTAACAAAGTAATGAAAAGTAATAAAAATAAGATATATTAAGCTTTCTATTATTTTGATATGGAGCTATTTTCTTGCGATAACTCCCCTACAATATCATCACGGAAATTTGAGATTAATTAATATTCCTATACACCCAAATATCAAAATATCTAACTATAAGCAAATAAGGACATGAGGTAAAAAAAAAAAAAATCATATTGGTCGGTGATTGTGGGCCTCAATTCTTGACTGGAGGGTATGCCTTAATTTTCTTGAAATTGGTTTTATTTTCCTTCCTAATTCCACAAAGAAAGAAGCCCAAAAAAATGTTGGGCTAGGTATGGTGGTAATCACCAAACGCTAAACTATATTGAACTCGGCCCACATTACATTATAATTTTCATCCAAAGCCCATAAATCAAAAAAAATATAATGGGCCTCCACTCTCCACCTTTAACCCTCATTATTATATACATATAAATGTACAAAAAAAAAATAAAGAAAAAAAAATCATGTTTGAAAAAATAAATAAATAAAAAAGAAAAAGAAGTAGAAGAACAAAACTTGTATCAGATTATCATTGTTTAGATGTTGTAGGGGAGAGTACGTTTTTGTAGGGGAAAGTACTGGAGCCGGAAACCCATTGTCAGCAACAAAGCACCGTCCAGCAACCCCCTTCAGAAATATTGTTTATTTGTCCCCGGGGAGGAGCACGTCCCCCATGTGTAGAACCATGACCCTTTAAGTCCCATGAATTCCACACATGAGTATCATTAGGCTATGGACGGTGCTCTGTCGCTGACAATGGGTTTCCGGCTCTAGTACTATCCCTTACAGATGTTACGTAAGTAGATTATGCAAGAATGAGGAACTTTCAATTTAACGTGCTCTATTTATCATCATTTTATCAAGGAGTATGTCTGTTCACCAAATGATATCTTAAGTGATTGTTAACCAATCAATATCTTTTCACTGAAAGAGTACTTCTAACACAGTTATATAGTAAGAGATTTATTATTAAGAATTTGTTATTATTTATTTTTATTTAAAAGTGTTTGGCAGTTATTAAATCAAACCACTTAGGAAATTTAAATAACGTATGAATTTTTTTTTTTTTTTTTATAATCTTTAAGAAGTCTTCTAGTATGAGGAGATTGTTATTACTGTAAGATTTTTAATATGATATTTTATTAAGATGTCTTTTAATAATAGGAGACTTATTTTAAAAAATTTGTTATTATATGTTTTTATTTTAAAGATTTTTATTATAATATTTTATTAAGATATCTTTTTAGTAGTAGGAGACTTATTATAAAAAATTTGTTATTATTTATTTTTATTTAAAAGTATTTGGTAGTTATTAAATCAAATCACTTAGAAAATTTAAACAATATATCACTTCAGAAATTTAAATGATAGATAGACATATAAATCACTTAAAAAATTTAAATATCGTATCACTTTAAAAACTTTATAGATATATTGATATAGATATAGATACATACGAGTATATAGTCATAGATATAAATTATAAAGATATAGTGCCCAGATGAGATTTAAATTAGATGATTTTGATGTTACTAAACGGACGGACGTTACTTTCTTGGATGACATGGATTTTTACCTGACGTCAGTTTTTTTATGATTTGGTTTTGTCTTATTGAGCGAGACTCACGAGAGTGTACTCTGGGGACTATAAGGTCAGATTGCTAACCTTGTAGTCCGGACTACAATATAATTTCCGCGATCGGATATAGATATTTTATAATTTTTTTAGAAAATATTCGAGGGTAGTCACTTGAGCAATCATATCCGCTCCGCCCTTCTGTCTCTATAAATAAAATCAGTGTAGAGGAGGAGAAGCAAATCAAACAATCACTCGAAAAGTAAGATATCTCTGCAAAACTACTTGTTCCTTATTTCTTTTTATTTTTATGAATGAATGTCCTTCAGTTGCCACAGCATAGTTCGGATAGTGTGGATGCACAGCATAAGCAGACTCTGCTCCTAATCCAGCACCAACATCCTTCCATCTGCTCCGAATCCAGCACCAACATAGGGCTAACATCTTCTCTCCCACCATCTTGCCCATCTAAAAGAAGCCTTAGACTTTTTGCTCTGTTTTAAAAGTTAATTGTTGACTGTAACGTAGTTTATGTTATGAATCAATTGAATCTGGAGGATTGACACGGAAACTGTGCTAAGATCTCATAGATGTGGTCAGATATTTGCAGTAATATGCCAATTTTGTATCCACTGGGATGTTCTTCCTTTTCCAATTGACCATCTCTATTTGATATGGATTCGATCTATCTCATACAAATTAATTAAATTTTTTGCCTCATATATATATATATATTCCATTTTGTGATTGAACTGTTTCTAATATGATTTATCTAAAAAAAATTATTTGGAAATTTCTGAAATTTGTTGGGTTTCAGCTTTCCAATATAAAAAAAAGGTGAAGTTACAGCAATGAGATTTCCTTACTAATCTATATCTATAATCCATTATAGATGTTTGACTTTTTGTTCACTACATCACAATAGTTATCATCATTTATTGTTTATTAATTTTTTAAACAATTATTGCTTTTAATTTACGTGATTATCTTTCTCAGAGTTTGATTTTGGTATCGATTCGTAGAAAATTTTGAGTATTCTTCCGGGAATGACTTTGAAATTTTGATTTTATATCTTCCTATTTATTTTTTAAACGCTTATTAAAACAAAGCTTATGGATTTTTTTTTTTTTTTTAATTTTTTTGACTAGGTAGTCTCTCTCAAACTATTTTGATTCTTGATTTTAATTTTGTTTGATATATCTCAATTCATGGATTGTGATAAAAATTTTATTGTTGATCTGTTATGGTTTATATTTTGTTTTAATGATATGATAAGGTATAAAAGCATGTCTCATATGGGTGAACATATATATTTTGTGTGGATTGACAGGTCTCAAAGGTGAAGAAGGTAGTCTCTCTCAAACTTTTGTAATTTTTTTTTTTTTTTACAGTGATTTCCACACTCATAAATTTTAATTTCACACTATATAAAAATTTGTGCTGTTAAAAGACCAAAATCTCCTCACATTTTACTTTCTCTCACCAACTTCGCTCTAAAATATGAGGGGGTTTTTGTTCTTTTTGGCAGCATAAATTTCAATGTTAGTGCGAAAATATTACTGTCTTGTTTTTGTGTTATAAATTTTAGGTTAATTATTGATTTCGTCCTTAAATTTTGTATAAAATTCATTTTTTATTCTTAAATTTTGAAAAATTCGTTTTTGGATCATAAACCTTCAAAACGTTCGTATTTTTAAACAAAAGTTCAAAGATGAAATTTAGATGTGAAAACGATAAAGTTCAGAACAAAAAACAAGTTCGTTTTTAAAAAGTTTATCTTTTATTTTGTTGTTGATCTCTTATAATATATATTTTGTTTTATTGATCAAATAATTTATTAAATCCTGACTGAACAATTTTATTTTTTGCGATTTTTTCTGTGATTGTTTGACATATATATATATTTTTTCTTTCCTTTTCTGGTTGAATAAATCTTTAAATAAATACATTTTCAACATAAAAATAAAAATATTAAAATATATATTTAGATTTTATTTTTAATAATTACTTGTAGATCTATTGCAAATCTATTTAGAAAGGTGGGATTCAAATCGGGTCTAAAGAGTAAGGTGCAAAATTCTACCCATCAATCAATATATATATATATATATATATGAAGTTATACTTATTTTATAGTACGTTTGGATAGAAGGATTTGAATTGAAAGTATGGTAAAAAGGGAAAAAATGATATACTAGAGGGTCCCAAACATATCCTCAAGGACGGATTCGAGTGATTCTTAAGTCCGGAAGCTTCCTACTTTATTTTTCTTTTCTTTGGAGTAGAATCTTTCCTAGATTTGTCGTTTCTTTTTTCTTCTTTTTCAGAATTTGATTCCCTTTGCATTCAAGTGATGATTTTCACCCTTTATTGTGCGCTTTGTCCTTCAGTGATGATTTTCACCCTTTATTGCAAGTAGCTGTGTTGGGAAGAGAATAATTGGATGATTACTTTTTAGATTTGATTTAATTGTTTTTTCAGAATTTGATTCCCTTGCATTGAAAAATTGAATTGAAATTTGAATGGGCGGGTGTGTGCCTTTGTCCTTCAGTGGGGTGGGATCGATACACTCCCGTGAAAGGAGGGAAGACTTGATAATCTTTGGGGAGACAGGTCGATACACTTATATGATGCATTTTTATTCTTTAAGTTTTTCTTTAAGTTTTTCTTTTATTTATTTATTTTTTGCTCCAAACTAATATATATTATTAGTGAAGGGTGGATCCAGTAATCTCTTATTGATCTCACATGGTTGTCTACCCACATGGTTGTCTCTACCCCACACGAGTCTCACTAAGGGAACCACGCTGAGCTTTTCTTTCACTTTTCTCTTTCTTTCTCTTATTTTTCAGGGAATGGTTTCGGTCCAGTGTACAGTAGCATTGGATCCGTTGAGATTCTGTCACGTGTACAAAAACGGTATAGAACTGGACACGTGGCAGAATCCTAACGGTTCTAGTGCTCCGGTGCACTGGACCAAGCCTTACCCTTTTTTTTTAATCCAAACATATCCTATGAGGGGAAAGGAGGAATCTTGGGTTGATCGAGTAATCTCTGATGATCTCATATGGCTGTTTACGTAACATCTCACATGGGGTATACACATCGAGGGAGGAATCTTGGGTGGATCTAGTAAATCTCTGATGAGGGAGGAAAATCTTGGGTGGATCTAGTAATCTCTGATGAGGGAACTCACATGGCTGTTTACCTAACATCTCACATGGGGTACACACACATCGAGGGAGGAAAATTTTGGGTGGATCTAGTTATCTCTGATGATCTCACATGGCTGTTTACCTAACATATCACATGGGTACCACGCATCCAGTTTTTCTTTCACTTTTTTTTTCTCTATTACTCCTCTTTTTTTTTTTCTTTTTTTTTCTTTTTTTTTTAACATATGCTATGAGTGAACTCTTTCTAAAGGAGTTTTATTGTTTTAGCCTGCAGGTGTGGTCCTCATTCATCTCTTGATCTCTTGCGTTTCTCTTTCTTTGGCCTAGCCTTGGTTTCTATATTGACTATATAGCCAAAGTAATCAGCTATACAGTCTGTACTATTCCTCTTCAAGCATTCGGTCAAAGTAGCTTTTATTCTTTTATTTTATTTTTTGTTTTCTGAGTCACCAAAACATTATATATAATTTTATAAATAACATGTATAGCAGTGCCTGGCAGTCCAAAATGTGACCTCATTCCCTCTCATCACAACTTTTGTGAAAATCAACTTTGATGTCCTAATCAACGAGGAGAACCCTTGCTTAGCCATGTTATGTGTTAAAGTCCAATGGGCCTAACTCAATTTCAAAAGACGCTTTATGAAATAAGGATTGTCCATTGTCTTTTAAAGTAAGGAGGTGGAAGTTTGAGTTTGGAAATGTAGAGAATACTACACAATTGGGGGATTAGTTGGAGTGGGTAACCTTGTTCTGATACCATGTTAAAGTCCAATGGACCTAATTCAATCTCAAAAGACGCCTTACGAGAGATGAGGATTGAGTTTGGAAATGTAGAGAATACTACACAATTGAGGGACTAGTTGGAGTGGGTTACTTTGCTCTGATACCATGTTAAAGTCCAATGGACCTAACTCAATCTCAAAAGACGCCTTATGAGATGAGAATTGTCAATTGTTTTATAAAGACATTTTCCATTTCAACTATTTTCAATGTGGGATAATAATATCCAACACCCTCTCAAACTCAAGCAAGAAGGTGTAAGTTTGAGTAACTATTTTTAATGTGGAATAATAAATATCTAACACTATTGCATGCAAAAATCACAATAAAGAGTCACTTTTTGCAAGGACAGAGCTAATAGAAGATCAAGACCCTCTAAAAGCTAGCATAAACAAAAAGGCAGAGGACTTTGGGTTTAAGCATGTAATTTGTGAAGGAGACACTTTAAATGTTATTCTACCCTTACAAAACTCATCATCATGCCAACATTGGGTGATTAAACACATTATTGGAGAAACGAAATTATTGTCTTTTTCTGAATGTTTTGTTTCCTAAATGTTTTCATCTCTTCCGTTCCTGATTTTTATCTTGTAGAACGAGAGAGTGATTTGTTATCGGTTTCTTTTGGTTTAATGTATCCTTATTACTTATTGAAGAGAAAAAACCGTACATGAAGAAGATATCCTTATCCTATTGATATATTTTTCTTACTTTATTGCAGAGATCGGTTATGACAACAAAAACCAATACCTTCGTTCTAACGAGCTTAAAAATACATAAAAATAGCATAGCTAGATAAGAAACATATTTCTTAATGCATTCGGGCCTCGCAGATTTTTGCCAATTCAGACAGGGCCTTGTAGGAGGAACCACCTTTGCTCAAAGCTTTCTCACCACTATATTTGAGCTCATTAACCCTATCCCTTATGACATGCCCTTCTTTGTCTACCATGATCTTCCTCACCTTCTTTCGTATCTCCTCCCTTCCCACAACATTCTTCGACGGCAAAACCTCCAATCGGACGGCCATGCCAAACTCCTCTGTAAGCATCGTAGCGTTCATCCTTTGCTCCGCAAAGAGTGGATACGCAATCATAGGAACACCATTCAAAATACTCTCTAGCGTCGAGTTCCAACCACAGTGAGCTATAAACCCTCCTACAGATGGATGGCTCAAAATGTCCACTTGTGAAACCCAATCCGAGATCACATAGCCAACATTTTGGACCCGTGACAAAAACCCTTTTGGTAAGTACCAAAATTGGTCATTGTCATCACCACCACTCCTTCCATTCAAATAAGTCTTGTTTCCAGGTTCCTCAGTGGGTGCACGTACCACCCAAACAAATCTCTGCTTGCTCAACTCCAACCCCAAAGCTAGCTCAATCATTTGCTCATGTGAAAGTGTTCCGCCACTCCCAAATGACACATACACCACAGAATCATTGGGTTGTTTATGTAGCCACCCAAACAAGTCACTCCTAGAACTGGGCAAGCTGTCTGACTTTGTTACTATTGGACCAACCGGATAGACTGGTCCCTTTAGAACACAACCTAGTAATTTTTCATCTCTCAAAGCTGCAAATGTTTCGGGCTGGAGTTCCTCCCAAGAATTCACCAAAACCCCATCAATCATTGCCACCCTAATCCCTGCAAGCAAATACTCATCGTATGTTTGATTAGTCCGATCCTTCAAAGGATCAAACAAATCTTCCACACGAACAGACATACAACCTGGTATTTTCAGTGGCTCTTTTTGATGAATATACTCACCTTGTATTTCCTTATCTAGGGTCGGAGTGTATATAGTCAATGCAAGGAACCATGCCTCTGAACAAACAAAAAGGTATTTTGACATGTTGAACTCGTCAGCGACAGAGAAAGAATCGGTTCCGAAAATGTCAGTGATGAGGATGTTGGGACTTGGATTCATTGTAGCTATTAATGACCGAAAGGCTGGTACGGTTTCCCGCATTGAGACTGCGAGTCTTACACCAATTGTAGCATTTGGATCAACGAGGCTGGAGATATCAACTGGGGGGAGCTGGACAATGTCACAGAGGTCATCGCTCATGTCTGAGATGATGGTTTTAAACTCTGTGTGCGATGTGTGAAGGCCGACGAGGAAGATGGTGACTTTGAAGTTGTGGTGGATGACAAAGCGTTTGCCAAGGCCAAGGTAGGGGATCAAATGGCCCATGCCAGGGAGGGGAAGTAGTGCTACATGAGGCTTTGATGAAGTTTCCATGGATGTAAACTAAGAAGTGGGAATATTAGTCGAATAGACACAAAAGGGAAAATGGTGTATTAACTACGTACGTTGAAAACATGTAAACAAGGATGAGGTTATTATATAGAAGGGATACTGCCATACTGGGTTAGCTAGGCACCGGTATCAATGTGATGCATGGTTGTCAAAATCAGTATTTTACTTAAATTGTTGGGAAAGGTTTTGTAAATTAAATTATAGATTTAAATCGTAAGATTTTATTTTCAGTAAATAAAAATAAATAAAAAATATATAAATAATCATAATTCATAATATATGTTAAAGAATTATTGAAAAATAAATAAGTTTTGATATAAAAACTTATAAAAGGTAATAATTTATCAACTACTAAATACCAAATGACAAATTTTAAACTTTCAACTTTTAAGTTCTATGTTTTAATACTACAATAACCACAAATATACATAATATTCCAAATAATAATACTACACAAATAATAATGTTTCCCAACCATTTTTCACAATGGTAATTTTGTGACAAAAGTAATACATTACTTATTGTTCAACGTGAATAACTAAGATCTTCAATGATTTGATGAATGTTTTTCTCTAATGGGAGATCTTCACCATAAACAAGATTTCCATCCATGTCTCACTTTCTCTGTACTTTTGTTTCTATAGTCTGTATTCGTGTAGGAGACTTACAATTTTAGAGAATTAGGGTTTGTTTTGTTTTTTATTTTATTTAATGGGCTATTTCAATATTTGGGATACTAAAATACTAAAAATCAGCACAACACAAGCCAAATTCTCATTGGATGCCCAAAAAAGAAAAGAAAAAAAAAAAAAAAAACCAAAAAAACCCAAATAAACCTTATGCAATAGAATCATATAGAATCGAAAGAAAATCAAGATTTTACAGATTTTAAGATTCAAATTGGGATTCTATGAAGATTCTACCACCTCTAAGATTTAGTTAAGATTTGAATCTTTTTCATGATATTGAATCGTAAAATCGTAAGATCCTAAGATTCAAATCGGGATTTTAACAACAGAGTTCTAAACCAAACCCTAAAAGCATTTCTATTAGCCTCCTCAAAATTTTAATCAAATGGATTTTAAAAAACTCTTTTTTTTTTTTTTTTAGTTTAGCTAAAGTACAACTACATCAAACTTCCTATTTTTTTCACTATTTTATTTTTTAATATATTTTTATATATTTATTTTTTTCACAATTCCTAAAATACCTTCATTTCCCATTTTTTTCACAATTTCATTAATAATCCCACTAAAATTTAGTAGGAAATGAGACATAATGATGAAATTGAATTGATTTTAAAAATTAAAAGACTAAATTGACGCAATAAATAATTGAGGGACCAAATTGAATTTTACATATTCATTAGTTGAAGAACCAAATTAGTAATTTAACCCTTTTTTATAATTAAAATTAGAAAATTTAATATAAATATAAATAAAAGGAAAGGAAATTATATCTTTTCCAATCCCAAAATTTAAGCATTTTCACTCAAGAAAACATAATCATTAATAATATCGAGAAAAAAAATTTCTTCTATCTTAATTCCAGACACAGCATGAAGGAACATGACAATAGCCCTTGTTTCAATTGGCATCACAAGTAGTATTGAGGGCGTTGAGTTATTGGTGGTTAAGCTGATAGCAATTCTTAAAATGATTGACTCCTTCAATACGGTAATACTAGAGTTTATACATTTATTTACTAAATATCTTTTCTTTTCTTTTTTTCATTTTAGGGGGAGACAATAGATGTGGGCTAGTTGGCAATTTCTATTTTTTGGGATATTTAAACCAACTTAATACTTAAAAAATGAGCTAATTATAAAATTTATAAGTTTAAACTTTAAATTTTTACTATATATATTCTATTAAAAAAAACTTATTATATATACTATTGAAAAAAAAAAAAAAAGGAGGCCAAGGCTCAACACAGTCCCATCCTTGGGCGTGCATGATAAAGCCTCTCATGATACTTAATTTTGCTATTAGAAGGTTTACTATCTGGTAAGGGACATAGTCACATAAATGTGTTTTAGTGTTTAGAAAAAAATTTAAATTTTAAAATGTTGGTCAAAAAATTATATTTGCCCCCCACCCCAAAAGTTAAAACTTGGTCCTAGATTAATTTAACTTGCACACGTTAAATTTAGTTTTGACAGATAATTGCATGAGAATGTATTAAAAAAATATATAATTTTTTATGTTTTCTTTTATCTATATTTAATTGATATTGAATATAACATTTGGATTTTTATAGATTAATTTAATTTTAAACTATTATATTTTTATTCTTTGAATGAGATGGATTTGGTATTCGTGCCTTGAATTCTTTCACATCCTGTTCGATCTTTCCATATGATAAATATATGTATGGATCGACTTTGGTGATGGTTGAATATATATATTTTTTTTGTTGCTAAATATGGTGATGGTTGAATTATTAATTCATTATTCATTAACCATGTTGCATGCAAATCACATGGACGTTGTCACGTTGAGCAGTACGTTCATATACAAGCTAGGTTGTCACATTGAGCAGTATGTTCATATACAAGCTAGGTCAGAGGGTCTAAACCATATAAGATTTAATAATTGGAATCCAAAATAATTATACTTTGAATAAAATTTAGCCCAAAGAACCCAACAAAGAAATTAAGCAAAAAGAAAAAAGCGCTATCATAATATGACAAATATTTTATTCGTTTGTGCTCTTAGAAGTATTAAAAGGAAAGAGAAAAAGAAAAATTATATTAAAAGGAAAGAGAAAAAGAAAAGTTATATTAAGAAGCAAAACAGGGGGTTAAGCCTGTACCCAGGCCCGGTTCCGGGGTAAGCCCAGCAAGCCCCGGGGCTTGGGCAACACCCCTCCCAAGGGCAACCAAAAAAAAAAATAATAATAGTATATATATATAAAAAAATAAAAAAAAAAAAAATTAGTGTACATAATTTTTTTTTTTTTTTTAAATAGTAAGGGCAAAACACAAAAAAAACAAAAGGAATAAAAAAAAAAATTATGTTAAATAATTTTTTTTTTTTTTTTTTTTTTTTTAACTAGTATACATAATAAAAAAAATAAAAAAAAATTGAGAGGGCATCCTAACAACCAACGGATAAAGGGCAACAAACCAACAATGGATCAAAGAATTAACCCAAACAGAAAATTACAAATAAATCCCTAAATCTCACAAACAAAACACAAAGCTTTTCTCTAAAAAATTAAAACACAGCTACGGGCTACTGCATACTGCCCAAAAAAAAAAAGAAAAAAAATCCCTAATCCCTAATCCTACCTTCCCAATCCAAAAGCACTTGAGCAGTGAGAGGCCGGAGCACGCAGTGACAGCTGTTGAGGACTGAGCAGTGAGCACTTGAGCAGCGCCAGCAACTGGTATTTTTTTTTTCTCTCTCTCTCTCTCATTTGATGAACTGATGAATTTTGAATTTGGGAAATTGATTGTTGCTGTGCTAGTGGGCAGTGGCTTTAACTTTAGTGCTCTTGGCCTTTTCCTTATCAAAACTTTATCTTCTTTACACTTTAGTGCCTAGTTGCCTGGCAGTGACTTAGAGTTTAGATTTGGAGTTTAGTGCCTGGCTGCCTGCCCATTTTGACCGAATATGTGATTTTTGTGATTTTGGTCTTAAGGCTTAACTCTTTGTACAGGGTGACTACTTAACTGCTAAGTGAGTTGAGTAAATGGCCAAATATGTATTTTATAATTATTTGAGTAGTGTAATTATAGTGTAATGTTATACTTTGTTTTATTTTTATTTTTTATTTTTTTAATGAGAGTATAATAGTGTAATAGTATAATAGTGTTAATGTCTTATAATTTATTAACACTAATAAATTTTTTAATTAAAAAACTACTAGGCATATAATAATGTTAAATAGGTATTAGTTTTAGATTTTTAGGATTGTAATATAATTTTTTATTATTTGAACGAGATTATAATATCATCTAGGTTGTAGGTACTATGACGAAGAGAAAACAAAACTCAGGGTCTTATAATAGAAAAGCCAAGCAACGAAAAGATGAAATGGCAAAATCATTAGCGGATTCAATTTCTAGCCTATTTAATGCTAAATTTCGATAATTTAATTGAAGAATTTGTTTCAAAAAATGCAAGGAGAAGTAATTTTATTCGAGTCAAATCATGCTAATTATAAAGCACCATAACTGAGGTTACATTTTTTTTTTTTTAATGTAATTTAAGCTAAGCTAAGAAGCACAATGTAACCTTGATTTTGTATAAATAGGTGGGCTAAAATTTTTTGGGACTTTATGTTATTTTTTTAACATTTAATAAATAGGTGGGCAACCAAATTCGGGACGGGGCTTAGGCAACCAAAATCTCGGAACCGGCCCTGCCTGTACCAACCGCTGGTACAGCGACAAAAAAAAAACAAACTCATTAAATATTTGCCGATTTAAATTGATGGGGGTTTTGGAGTTTTTTTTTTTTTTTTTTTCCTCTTTTCTGATTCTTATTTGTCATAGCTAGTGAGGATTCAGATAAAAAATAATAAAAAATATACCAAAAACAATCTCAGCTGATGAAATAATTCTCAGTACCAAGGGAGAGATTCAAAGCCCAAGAAAGACCAACCGGACAGTATAGCTGTCATAGCCATGAATTTCTTCAGAGTAC
>BKZX01028017.1:0-21801 GCA_014362285.1 Fagus crenata
CCAACATGACTTTTATTCTACAGTATATATAATATGATATGTTTTAGGCATTAATGCTTTGTTGGCAATAACAAAATTATCGATTATTATATAATTTCACAATTTTCATAATGTACCAGATGTCATTGGTCTTATAATTAAGCGGGTGCACTTATCCCACCAACCCTACGACTCAGGTTGGTTTTTCATGGGTTAATGAGTGAGCTCAAGTTTTTTTTTTTTTTGAAGATTGGGTTGGGTGGAGGTTGAGTTGATAAAATTTTGAACCCAACTAACCCAAACCAACCCATGTTATTAGTACTTTTAAAAAAAATATATGTATTTTAAATTTGTTAGTTTGATTTATTTTGGTGTTTCAAGACTAACAGTTTGATTTGCTTTGGTATTTTAAGACTTAGTTTTGATGAAACTTGAATATTCAGTCCAAATTTGTAAATCATTATAACTTATAGCCTAAATGGATTGTTGGTCCCTAAAATTCACTCATTAAGTGCTATTGGTCTGTGAAATTTTAAAAATGAGCGCTTTTGGTCACTCTATCCAATTCCGTTAGTTTGTTTACATACATGACTAATGCAACAATGATGTGTCATTTTTTAATATTAAGTGGCATAATAAATTTTAATTAAAATTGATACCTAGCAAAAAAAAACAAAACAAAAAAACCATACCCAACTAACCCATCTCCATTTGAAACTTCTCCTTTCTTTACCAAATCTCCAAATCAAGCCCATGCCCCCATTTCCATTGGCATAGCAAGGTTCTCTACCATCCAAAGCCACCACCGGTGCTCCATTTTAGGCATGCAAAAGCCTACTACCTACCGAAATAAATTTATTCCAAAGTAAGGTAATTTTCGGCTTAACATGTGATATCTCTAGGGAGGAATAAGAAGATGTGACCCATGTCTTTATGGTTTTGCAAATGTAAACTTGGTAAATGATTTGTTTGAAGGATGTATGCTCAAAACTTTCCAACCTTTCATTTTTTATATGGCACTCTTCATTTGATAGAACACTTGACCAACCTGAAATTAGAGATTTTCACTACTAGTTGGCTTCTTTGGTTTCATAAAATAAGACATGCTTGGGACTTGGGGATTCTCAAGTGTCAAAAGCAACAGATTTTGCGATTTATTTTTTAGATATTCTTGTTGACAACAACAATGAAAGGAGCACCCTTCTTTGATTTTAGCTCTTGTCATTGCATTGCTCTTGTGTTTACTTTCTCTAGAAGTAACGCTCCTTATTTTGAGTGATCAAATTTATACAAACAATATAGTTTCTTTGATAAAATCCTATCAACTTATACTTAAATAAAAATAAATAAATAAATAAATAAAAACTTTGACTTATCAAGGATGCAAATGGAAATAATTAACGATTTAATTTTTTTTTTTTTTTGAGAAAACGATTTAAAAATATATCATTTTAAGTTTTTAATTAATATTTTTTAAAATTTAAGGTATAATTTGAAACTATTAGTGAACTAATTTAAGATATAATGGGCCATAGCATCCACACGTGTGGGGTGTTTCAAGTAGCAATAAGGTCCTACACTCCTACTTTCACTTTCACCTGCCGCAAAACAAGCATTACTCTGCCTCTGCCTCAGCTGCATTTCCAATGTCTCAGCCGATGAAAGAGCCAATGTGGTTGTCACAGCGTCTGCTGGACGACATCCTGACTCGGGTTCCAGTCAAATCCTTAATCCGATTCAGGTGCGTTTCCAAATCTTGGTACTCCTCAATAGCCAACCCCATTTTCATTACTGCACACTTCAACCAAGCCAAATCATTTTCCAATAACAATCATAATGGTTATCTGCTTTATGGGTCAGAATCAAGTCTGTGTACGGCTATGTTCAATAGCGACCGCACATTGACACAAAATTCTAGTTTTGAAATCCCCTTTAATGATATGAATGTCATCATAGTTGGCTACTGCAATGGTTTGTTCTGTATCCGTAACAATTGCAACTTTTATTTGTGGAACCCAAGCATTAAAAAGCTTAAGAGTATCTCTATTACTCGCTTCTCTATGCCTTTGCCTAGATACACTCTTGGACTTGCATTACCATTCTCAAAACAATGACTTCAAGGTTCACAGAATTACGAGATATAGAACTGTGCATTCGCCTGTGGCTGAGGTTTACACATTGAGTACGGATTCGTGGAGACGGGTTGAAATTCCAATAGAGTTATTAAATGAGACTAGATCCAATGGATGTTTTAGTTACATAATTTCATCTCCCTGTGTCTTTTTTCATGGAGCTCTGCACTATATTGTGGAAAGTATTGTGGAAACATCCGTTGTCAAATTCATCTTGGCATTTGATGTTAACGATGAGATATTCCGAGAGATAATGCTCCCACAGGATCTCTTAGATGGAGTTGATTCTTTTGACCATCTTACAGTTTTTAAGGGATCGTTGGCTTTGTTTGCTTGCGGTCAAGCTCTAGATGAATGGGAAGAAAGATCCCAAATATCGGTAATATGGGTGATGAGGGAGTATGGTGTGGTTGAGTCTTGGACTAAAGTAAGTGGACCAATGCTTTGGGTAGAGAGGTTCATTGGGAGGTTCTGTGGCTTCACCAACAATGGTGAACTTCTAATCGATACAGTTGATGATTTGCTCATCTCATTTGATCCTGAGAGTCTACACAAGAACGATCTTGAAATTCCAAATACTTTATGCAAGGATTGGATTTCAAATTCTACATGGATTGATTACATGTCTAATTTTGTGGTGAGCTTACTTTTACTCGATGGGACAAATATGTGATTTGAATTGGAAGATTAGTCCATTGACAAGGTGGCCATCTTTGTGAAATTCGTATTAATAAGTATTTTGTGGTATCATATATGCATTTTGAGTATCAAATGAAACCCCTATTACTTTAGGCTATTAATTTATTTAGGTTTAAATATCGTTTTGGTCCTCAACTTTTGGCCTTTGTATCAAATTGGTCTCTAACCTTTCAACTGTGTCAAATTGGTCCTCAACCTTTCAACCTTGTGTCAAAATGGTCCTTAAGTGGGGACTAATACTAGCTAATGACCCTTTTAAGGTGAAAGTTTTTTATTGTATTATGTGAAAGCTGCTGCAGAATTTTTATCTAATGTAGGTTGTGTTTAAAACAAAGCTCTTATTATGCCGTCTTTATTCGTATTGCTGTAGACATGATAAGTATTGTTGCCATGTTCAAGACTACATTTATGCAGCCAAAAAAGAAAAAGAAAAAAAACTTACGACTACTGTCTCAAGATTGTTTTGAGCATGATTTGCACGGCAATGTCATGATCAAGCATGCATATTTTGTCCTAGTGAAAATCTGTCATAAGAAAGATCAGCTTAAGCATTTTAGCCAATAGTCCTCAAAAGAAAGCATGAATATTTGGTAATGGAGGATTAGCATTTCTCATGTTGTGCCACATTGGATCCCCTCATGTACCTTCTCTTTTTTTCTTTTCTTTTTTCTCCTTTTACTTTTTCAAATGCTTAATCATCCTTGTCGTTTTAGATGCTTAAACCATTTTCCATGTTTGAATCCTTTCTCAGTTGAATTGATGTTAACAGTCCTTGCATCAAGATGCTCAATAATTTACATAGAGCTCATCCAATTGTGCATTAACACAACTAGTAAAAGATCTTTAAAGCTCTTTTAGGGGGAAAAAAACAGATAGTTTATTGGTCAATGTGAATTGTACGACATGAAACAAAAATAAATGACTACAAAAACAGATAGTTTATTGGTCAATGTGAATTGAAAGATAAAAATGGTAGGGTGTTTGATGATGAAGCAGTGGTAGTTTGTAAACTTGGTCTTATTGAAATAGAAGCATCATTCCAAGGCCCCATTTCTTCATTTGTAACATATTCAAGTTCTTCAAAATTTGGTTGAAGATGAGATATTTTTTGAACTCCCTCCAACTCCATCAAGATCTCTATCATTGTAGGTCGTTTCTTTCCATTCATGTGCAAACATCTTTTTGCAAGGTTAGCAATTGCCATGACCTCTTTTTTATTTTCCTCCTTCCTTACTTGAGTATCAAGAATATCAAAGAGACGATTCTCTTCTATTGAATGAATGAAATATGTAGATAAATTTCTACCTTCTTGTGATCTTGTTGAAGAAACTGGTTTTTCTCCAGTTAAAAGCTCAATAAGGACTACCCCAAAACTGTAAACATCACTCTTGTCTGTAAACTGACTTGTTTGAAAGTATTCTGGATCCAAGTATCCAAAAGTACCATATACTAGCGTGGTTACATGAGTTTGGTCAATGGCCACTGACTTTGAAGTCCCGAAGTCTGCTACCTTCGCTCTATATTTGTCATCAAGGAGAATGTTTGAAGATTTTATGTCTCGATGATAAATGGGCATTGAAGCTGCTGAGTGTAAGTAAGAAAGAGCTCCTGCAACTTCTGTGGCAATCCTTAAGCGCATTTCCCATGTTAGCAATGGAAACTCTTCATCCACTTCATGAAGATACTGAAAAAGTGTGCCATGGGGAATGAATTCATAAACTAACAAAGGAGCTTGCGTCTCTAAACAACACCCGAGTAGCTTAACTACATTTCTGTGGTTGATTTGTGAAAGAATGATAATCTCATTAATGAATTGTTCAAGATTCCCTTCATCCACTGTATTGCACTTTTTAATTGCCACAATTCTTCCATCAACTAACATTCCTTTGTAAACCGTACCTTGCCCACCCTTACCAAGTATTCTGTTTTCGTTAAAACGATCCGTTGCATTTTGTAACTCCTTTGATTTGAATAATTTTGTCTTCTGAACATTGTTTTCACTTGACAATAATTGTTGTTGTAATAATAAACCACATTTCCTTTTGAAGAATTCTTGTCTGAGCTTGATTTTTTTTTCTTTTCTTTATCACTTTGTACAACCACCACCATGTAATGAGTAGAGACAATACTCCAAGGCTTGTACCAATAACTGCATTAGTCAAGCAATTGAAAAAGATGTCACATCAACCCAAATTTGGGCATATAGGAATATGATTGGCTAATGATATTTCCACACCTCTCATATGAATAAGTATAAAATCGTTTTGAAGAAAAATATGATGAATCAGAAACATCTTTCCCATATTTGATTAAGGAAAAAGTAAATTACTGTTAGGTGCTAGATTCTTAATGGCACTAGGGGCCTTTTGAGTCTGGGACATTTTGTCACCCAATTTTTATTTATATTTTTTCCAGTTACGTGGCTTCACCTAACTTTGGAACATGTCCCTGGCCAGTACTGCCTTACTATTAGGTGCTTGATTTTCCAAGTAACATGTACAATGGTGAATGGTCTATTGTGTTTTAAATGGCACAGTAAGGGCTTTTGATTTGGGACATTTTGTCACCAAGTTGTTTTATTACTTGGCTCCATCTAAATTTGCAACATGTGCCTAGAAAGTCATGCCTTACATGAACTTAAACACGTAATTGAAAATTCTTACAAAATTTACTACTTTAAAAAAAATATATAAAAAAATAAATAAATAATAAAAAATTGTATAGCATTGCTCATCACTAAAAATCAACCTTCACTATTGTGAGGGAACAACCTAAATCCTTCACTTATTTCTTCTTTATTTTCTTCCATTATTCAATATCTCCCAAATTCTCCTTTAAACAATATCCTTCGTGTATGTTTTCCTTAATCCATTCTTGAAATTCATCTCTCTCCCTGAATAACCATTAATAGCTTTCGTTTTTGTTAGAACAAACTTTACCTACAAACTAGTTTGGGGGACGGTGGAGAGAGAAGTCAGGGTTTGGGGGACGGGTAAAGAGAGAGATCTATTGAGGTGGTATATTAAATCGTTGCTAAAGCTAAATAAACTGCCGGTATAAATCTCTCTAAAGAATGCATTCCATAGAATACATTCCAACGGAAATGCATTCTTTAGAATGTATTCCCAAAGTAGAGGATCCAAACGCAGCCTAAAAGTACACATTTTTTTGCCCAGTTAGAAAAAGAAGTAAGAGGGATGCTTATTCAATGCGAGAGAAAGAAATATAAAAACCATTAAAGATATTAAAAAACATAAGAATTCTTTTAGAATTAAAATGAGATTAGAATTTTATATCACCAGAGTTACAATGGATGAAAATTTTTGTATTGTCCCTCTTAAATTTCATGGACCTTATGCTAGAGTAGCTCTCAGCTACACAACGATGATCTTGTTATTCATTTTCCAAATTTAATGAGTATAGGGCCATACCTATGTTCAATGGAGATTTTCGCTGGTTGCAATTGAAACTACCTTCTGTATTCTCACACCATCTGTCCTCTTGGGCGCAATAATTGAGTGTTTCATTTTCGCATTCATTTATATCTGATAGGAATAAGATAACAGAAAAATTAATAAAAAGTCAAATTACAAAAACATTACATGAGGTTTGGGTCAGCTGCAAACTGATCCTTGTACTTTCAATTTTGTGTTATTGACTTGTGAGCTATTTGTAATGACAAAATTTACCAATGTGACTTATTTTCTCTTAATTGTAACTGGTGGAAACTAGTAACTTGCATTGCACATAGCCATTTTATTATACAAAATCATTTATATATAGTAAGTCAGTGCAGTGCATGTGACATTTTTTTTTTTTGTTATGAAATTTTCAACATAACCAAATGTAATTTCATTTAGTACAATAATGACTTTTTAATAATAATTTCAACATAAATGCCAAATTTATTTCCAAAAAGAATATATTCTGCAAAATACATTTTTTGTCCGAATTTAGTCCAGAGAAAACATAAAACAGAAGAAGAAAAAAGAAAGAAAGAAATATACATGTTTTATATGGGAAAATGATTCTCTCGATTTGAAATGAAATGGAGAGAGTTTATTTTATGGTCTAGATTAAATACTACAGATCTAACAGTACACATATTGTCACATCATTTCAAATTTCTAACAAATAAAATCTGATCTATGACTAATTACGAGATTTTCAAATGGAAAGAATCTTATTTTATGTAGGTGGTACGTAGACCTCAAGAGTAGAGCGAAATAACTACCTTTGATCTCAAATTAAATTTAATTAGGCATGTAATGTAAAAACTATATGACTAAACGAAAATCAAAGCTGTTCGTATTTGAAGTTTACCTTCACATCCCGTGGTAAGGTAAGGATTTCCTTGGAATCCACGATTGCAATAATAGTAGGATTGACCATAACTCGTCCAACTCGCAGATGAATCCCGATCACGTGGCCCCTCAGTTGGTATCCACTCCAGCACCACAGGAACGTATTCCAAATACTGCACATCGTCAGAGGGATCTGTTTTGTTTGAGTCCAACCAGTTAGACTCTGCTATCCAGGCATGTTTGCATTCTCCACTGGCTTTATCTCCTTTTATACTTTTGAAATCTACATTAAGTACTTGAATCCCATCAGGGACTGCGGTCTGGCAGCAGTTGAAGCCCGAGCATTTCTGGTCTGTCATGCTTTCATTATCGCAATCTGATTTGCACCCGGTCACCACCATAGGATCAATACCGGTCATTATGGCCATGTTGTCGCAACCAACCGAAATGAATGTATTCCGACGAGACGAGAAGTAAAAAGGACTTCCTGTCATATTCACACCACCACCATTTCTTGAACCAGTACAATTCGAAGAAATAATTGGCATGTTGACTCGAACCAGTCCGGGCTCAGAAGAATAATCAGAATAATAAGCATAATCATAATTCCGAACACTCATATTGATTTGCAGCACCTCCATGTCAATGCTGGGTAGGAAGGCTTTAGCAGAGCTGCCAGTTCCATTGCAAACAATTTCGAACGACTGGTCCATATAGCATTCGGGTCCAATTCCAAACGGGTATGGAATTTTGGTAACATTTCCACAACTACTTGTACAATTGTGTTTTGCTATAGGTGGTGCTGCTTCTGCTAACTCATATGTAAGCAGAAGTAAGAAAGTAATTCGCATTACCAAATGGACAGCCATTTTTGAGTCAATTAGAGTTCAACAAAGCAACCATGTATATGTAGCCTTACAAGATATTTTCACAAAACGCGTGGGTCCCTAAATTGCAATCAGTGTAATTTTAAAGAAGCTGCCATGAAACACTCGGCATTAATTTCCCTCAACAAACCATATTTTTCATTGAATTAATTTGTACGATTTTCTAGTATCAGTCATTGTCTTTTTTTTTTTTTTTTTTTATGTTATGAGTAGGCATTGTCTTCTTCTTTTTTTTATTTTTTTATGAGTAGATTGTCTTCTTTTTTCTTTTCTTTTTTTTTCTTTTTTTTTTTTATGAGTAGGCATTGTCTTCTTCTTTTTTTATTTTTTTATGAGTATTCATTATCTTCTTTTTTTTTTTTTTTTTTTTTTTTATGAGTAGTCATTGTCTATTAATAATAAAGGAGTTACTTCCAATCATTTTCCAAAAGATAGAACAATAGAAGGTGTAAGAAAAGTCTCCAATCATTTTCCAAAAGAAAGAACAATAGAAGGTGTAAGAAAAGTCGTAACACACGAGTCATCACTAAACTTTAGGAATTTGTTTGATTTTAGTGGACAAGTTTTTACTTGTGTGTATAACTTGAATAAATATTCTTTATCTCAATCTTTTTATTTCACTTTCTATTCCACCAACTGTAATATGGAATAAGATAATATTCCTTATAATATATCACATATTAGATTGTGTTTAATTTGTTTCAATTTTAAATTTTAGTTATTTTAGAAGAAAAAAATAAAATAAAATAAAAAACGTTGTGAGTTTTGATTGATGTAGTATAAAATATATTATTGGTCCTTAAAGTATACTCACTGAACGCTTTTAGTTTGAATTGAGCATAATTGGTCCTTAAAGTTTAAGGAATGAGCGTTAGTGATCCCTCCATCTAAATCTATTAGTTTAATTGTTTATGTTGCTAACAGAGAGATGATGTGACATAATTAAGAAAGTAATTCGCATTACCAATTGGACAGCCATTTCTGGGTCAATTGTAGTTAAACTTTCTCCTTTATGTTATATATGTGGACTTCAATCAAAGCATCCAGTCAAACTCTTTACCCCTTTCTAGTGAACAAGAGTGAAAAAGAGAAGTTGTCCTCTCTTAATATAACATTAAAGAGTACTATAAAAATCTTTATAATAATAGATTCAAAAATCTAAATTGAAATGAAGAATTCTACAAATTTATAGAGAAAATTGTCTTTTGCCAATAGATTTATAACCTTCGATAACTAAAAAAAAAAAAAATCATACTAAAATGGTTTTAGTAAATTTTTAATTAGAAAAACATAGAAGAGTGATGAGAAATACAATTCAACTACAACTCTGAAACTATCAAAATATATATGATGCATAATTTTATCTTTAGTGATACATTACCAAAAGAAAAAGCTAATAGAATTCTTATATCTGCTTCTTCATCTTCTAAACGTGCATGTAATTTAGAAATGCATGTAATATAGTTGTTTTCTTTTAAATCCATTCTATGTTGGGAATATTAACCAATATTTCTAGAATTCAAGGTAGCAAAAAAATAAAATATTTTGAAAAAGAACACGTCAGGAAAAATTTTATAGAGAAATTGCCGACACAATTTCTCTCTCTCTTTCTTTCTCTCTTGCACATGTTGCGGCCCACGAGGAGACAAGGCATGCTTGAATGAGCTTGTGGTAGCGAAGAAAAAAAAATAAAGAAGGAGGAAGAAGACAGAGGAGAAAGAAAGAGACTGGATAGGGGAAAAGAAAAAAACAAGAGAACAAAAAACAAACATACGTGGCTTAATCTACACCTTTAATTACAATAAAAATAAAAATGATGTGACAGCATCTCCTTTCTTTAACAGGAAAACTCTAGTGAATTTCACACTGGAGGTAAGCCGGACCCCTAGTGAAAGAAGCATGCTTGAATGACTCATCAAAGAGCCTACAATTTGCTGCCCAATACCATAGGCACATAGCTTGTCAATCACCTTTAATGAGCTTGTGCCACTAAATCAACAATTCTCTATATTTGTGCAGCTTACTTTCGGCTAAGGTGAGAACCAATTTCTTAAAGTAGCCGACATGTAATTGTATGAACATATGAGTTACTACCTCATATGCCTCCTCCTAAGTGCAATACATGCACCCTTTCCTTTTTTCTTTTAAATATAATCCACAATTGTTGACTAAGTAAACATGGGTAGTAATCCCATGTGATGCATCATTCATGTGGCTAAATACAAGTCACACCAAAACCCAACATTCTATCGAAAGGTAGGAAACCCAAGTCATTCCCAGTCATGATCTATTAAGCTAAGCAAAACCAAATAAACTAAGGTAGTGTTTGATCCCTCTACTCAAAATAGCTATCTCGGATTTTTATGCATGAAATACATTTTTTTAAAAAGCTGAAATGTTTGGTTGAGATTTTGGTAAATGCAAAATGTACATTTTTTTTAGCAGAAGTCAGAATCCGCATTTCTAGAGCAGAAGTTAGAATACACATTTTTTTAGATTCTGATTAAATATTACAGATCTAACAGTATACATATTGTCACATAATTTCAAATTCCTAACAAATAAAATTTGAACTATGACCAATTACAAGATTGTCAAATGGAAAAAATCTTATTTTGTGCAGGTGGTATGTAGACTTCAAGAGTAGAGCGAAATAACTACCTTTGATCTCAAATTAAATTTAATTAGGCATGTAATGTAAAAACTATATGACTAAACGAAAATCAAAGCTGTTCGTATTTGAAGTTTACCTTCACATCCTGTGGGAAGATAAAAACTATATTGACCTTAACTTGTCCTACTCCAAGATGAATCCCGATCACATGCCTCGTTAGTTGCACCGTAACTCATCATATCCGCATATGAATTTGAACCACGTGCCTCGATAGTTGCTGTCCACTCCAACACCACAGGAACGTATTCCAAATACTCCACATTGTCAGAGGGCAACAAAAAAAAAAAATAAATAAATAAATAAATAAAGAAAGGATAGTAACAGAGATATAAATATTAACATAATCTTGATAAGGATAATTGGATAAGCAAGTGTAACTAAATAAGTTATTGACGGTTAAATTTTAGAAATAGTTAGATGAAATTTTTAATTGGAAATTTTGGGTTTAGGGAGAAGTACAGAACGGAAGGATTTTTATTTGTGAACATGAAAAAAAAAAAAAAAAAAAAAAAAAAAGGGGAGGATGAACCAAAACATGAGTAAATGAGTTGTGGTGAAGTTATTTGGAAGTGAGAAATTAGAAAGTGGAGTAGATACGGGTGTTTTAAGCCAAAAAAAAAAAAAAAAAAAAACGTGAGACATGAACGTGGAAATTTGATCTTTTTAATTTTTGAATTTGTGAAGTTCAGTAGATTACTCTTTTAACCTTTAATTTTTATTTTAAATGCAAATCAATAGATCTAAAATATGAGGTTATTTTAATCCGTACACTAAAATGGACAATTTTCTATTAGGAATGTGACTATTATACCCTTATTTCTAAGACACATTATTATTTAAAATCAATAATTAAATTGGGAAAATTAGAAGATGTGAGGGGTATTTTTGTCAATACATTAAAGTAGACATAAGGGTATCAATCCTCTTAATAGTATTATTATATAATATGCAATCAATAAAACATAAAACTATTTCTCTCAACGATTCTTTAAATAATAATATTGAGATATTAAAATTAGGGAATAAAAAATATTTAAGTCATTCAAAATTTAAATTTTAATCACTAACTCATAAATTCAGATTATATAACCAAAGGCCAAACTTGCTAAAAAATGTCTTTTTTTTTTTTTACCAAACATGACTCTTATTATGTTTATTTGAAAAATGGACTAATTCAAAATCGTCTTTTTCAAAAATGATTTTTCCTGCGAAAATCGTCTTTGAGAAAGACGACTTCTGATTGTTACAAAAGACGACTTTTACTTGTTTTTTAAATTTAAGAAAAATTTGGTCAAAAGTCGTATTTTGTAAAAACAACTTTTATGTGTTTTTTAAATTAAAAAAAAAATTGGACAAAGACGATTTTGAATCAATGCATTTTTTAAATAAACTTCAAAAGAGTCATTGTAACACCCCAAATCCAAAGCACAAGTTCGACATGTGACAACAGCCGCGCACCCATAAGGCGTGCCTTACAAGTGTGCCAGGTCTTACTTACAAATTCTAAAAAGAATGATATCCTTGGTCTAAAATCTCCAAATAAACATATTAACTCGTAAGTTCACTTAATATAAAAATCTCCAAATAAACATATTAACCAGTAAGTTCAAGTGAATTACATCCATGCATTACTATTCCAAATCCTGACAAACAAAAGTCTATCATAAAGTCCTTAATCAACAAATAAGAAATACTAATATTATTCATGTCTAGAAGTCCTTCTCACACAATTCCCAGCAACGTCCGAGCTAGCTAATCTTCAAAATCTGAAATGGGAAAGAAAGGGAGGGTGAGCTGGGAGGCTCAGTAAATAACTATAGTTTGAAAAGAGTGGATCAAGCATTTATTCAAATAAAATATATAAATATTCATAGGATAAATCTTATAGACTTAAGAAATATAACACAATGCAGCGGAAAACTATATATAAATTATAATAAGTTCAAAACATCAAAAGTCTCAATTTACTTAAAATAATGCAATCAATTAGATTTCAAATGTTTAAATAAGACAATATGACTATGGTCATGCTATATCCCCGTGACTAGGCCCAGAACCACACATAGGCCGGTGGTAAGCCCCAGAAGAAATTAGTTTCTGTGCCAACGTTTACCCCCATTGGCGGGATCCAAAGCATAGTCAAATGGTTCAGATTCTTTTCAGATTCAATTTTATTTCAGTCAATGTCAAAAGATCATATTCAATAAAATCACAGTTCAACAATGTTTGGTTCTTTTCACAAAATTCAAAAAGTGCTTGATCCCAGTTGAAGACACAAAACTTTCTAAACAATCAACTAATTAAATCAAATACATTATAATATTCCCAAAAGACAAAACTCTAATTCTTTTCTTTAAACCAATGTATCTAAAATAATTAAAATAATAATCTGTACTGAAATACAATGAATATTTAATAAATAAAATAGGGAAGTTTCAGCAAAATATAGCTAGTTAATAAAACGTTACTTACCTCTACCAAGCAAGAGATCTTGTAATGCTCTCAATCTATTTCCTCTTACTGCATGTACAGGAGGCTGTACAATAACCCATTACTTCACATCAATAGACTAGAAGTTGGCTATCCCCTTTTTTTTTTTTTTTTTTTTTTTTTTTTTTTTTTTTTTTTTTTTTTTCTCACAGATTGCTACGGCTATGTAGCAGGGCTAACATTGATTTTTTTGTTTCTTCTCTCAAGGACTATACAACATATCAAGAAGCCTAAGATTTCTAGGATTTGTACTTTGCACAACTCCTCATCACATCAATATACTAATAGTCTAATAGGTGTTGCCATCTTTTGCTTTTCTTCTTTTTGAAACCTGTACCCACGCCTAGGTCTAGAAAATCAAACGTAGATATGAAACGTAGTTATGCAGAAATTCTGCTATCAGAAAAGAGTCTTTGCATCATGGATAAGCTTCTGACCACAATTAATCTTGATAAAAATATCCTCCCATGACTTATGATAATCCTGCTATCTAAAAGGAACGAAAACTAATTTTTTATTTTTTTTTTATTCTTTATCTAGCAATTACATCTAAATTAAAAGAGTCTTTGAAGTTTCTTACCTCAAGAATTCTTCAATCTGTCTCCTCTTGAAATCCTTCAAATTCTAGCCGTCAAAGAGTGTCTATTGGTATTCAAATAAAGTTTAGAACTCTATTTATATCCTAATATTACTAGGGTTACAACCCATTTATTTTTATTTCTAAAAACTCCTAAAATAAATTATTTATTTGTATTTTTACTTTACACTTGAAATTTACTAAATTACCCACTTAAACAAATTTTTTTTTTTTTAATCCTTTGGGACCGGGTATTACAGTCATGTTTAGCCCAAAAAAAAAAAAAATTCATTTTTTAACAAGTTTGGCCCTCAACCAAAAACCATAAAAAAAGAGGAAACGAAAACCAAAACGCCTAATTTTAAAATGGGCCTTGCGTGGGCTTGGTTTAAGGTCAAACTCTCACAAGTCCATTAACTTGGACACTCTCATTTCTTAAGACACCATATCCTTTCTTTTGTGCTTTTAAACTCAGACAGTACTGAAATGCAACGCCTCGAAGAATTGGAATCGGAGCCACCAAGAAAAACGTCGTCATTTCCTTTAAAGGATCTTCCACACGATGTCGTCCTCAACATCCTGACTCGGTTGCCAGTGAAATCGCTAATCCGATTTTGGTGTGTTTGCAAATCTTGGTACTTTGCCATCTCCAACCCTAATTTTATCAACCACCTTAACCAACCCAAAACATATAATAATAATAAGACTAAAGTCAACTTTTGGCCTCCTAACTTAGGGGGTGTTTTCATTTAGGCTCCCTAACTTCAGAACTTGTCATTTTGGCCCCCTAACTCTTTTTAGCTTTAAAATTGCACCTTTCATTAAATTCAATTAGAAGCCACCGTTAAGTGATGATTTGGACTGATGAAGTGTCAACTGATGTGGCTAACATTTGACACATCATTAAAAAAAAAAATGTCAAAGAAAAGATTATTATGTGTTCATAGGTAAGAAAGATAGTCAATTACCAGAAGCAAATGTTTGAAATCATTGCAGCTTATTTCCAAATTATCCTCTTCAACGAGATTGAGGAAGAAGCCTAATACATCGTTGCTTGCCTTAGAACCTTCTGATGAAGCTTTTAATTGTACTCGTTCATTGATGATACTATCAAAAATCTCAATCAATTTTCCATAATCAATCATCATCCTTCGCTGTGCACCTTGTGGGTCAACCAAACGAAGTGACACCCCCTTCTTTTGGGGATGAGTGTTAATTATTTTGCAAATTTGGGAGTGGAGTGTCATTTTCCCAAACTAGGGTATAAAGAGTCTAATTTCCCCAAAAGAAGAAGGTGTCAGTATAATTTACCCAAAAATATATTTAGACAAGATATTTTTCCGCATCTTTTGAGATTTTGCCTTCAATCACTTGGAATTTTTAAATGGACAGAAATTCACTGCATAACAACCACATAATTAATAAGATTCCAACTTATTCCTGTTACACGCCTAATTAATTGCAGCTAGTGGAATTTTAAACAAGCTGCCATGAAACACTACACAATTTCCCTCAAGAAACCATATTATTCACTGAATTTGTATGATTTTCTAGTATCAGTCATTGTCTATGTAGGGGGCACAAAAATAATTAAGACAAAATATAGGGTTGAAAATAAGGGAGGAAGCAAAATTGATTTTTACCTCTACTTTATGGCACACAACACTTGCATTTTATAGCTGGATAGACATGATTAGTATATCAAATATCTCCTAAATATCTATAAAATATCTATACAATATCTTGTATATGTTCTATTAGGTTCTAATAGTTTCTATATACGGTTGGAACAGCAGAATTGAAGGGGCGGCTGAAGGCTGAAAAAGAGAAAGAAAATGAGGGAGAGTCTCTCAATTGTTTTATAGTTACATATCATTGTATTTGTAATCATAATTGATATATTGCAAACTCTCTATGTGGATGTAGGCGAGTTATCGAACCACCTAAAATTTTGTGTCCTGTTTCTATTTATTTGGCTCAGCTCTTACTCTATTTTATCATCCAAACAGTTTCCATTGGTCTGAGATTCATTATACTAAAATGTTTGATACGATTCCAAAATTATTCCTACCCCCCCCCCCCCCCCCCAGTCTATCATTAAAAAAGTTCCTTCCGATTATTTTTCAAGAGATAGAAGATTAAAAGGTGTACGGAAATTATTTTCCAAAAGATAGTAGAATATATAAAAGGTGTAAGAAAAGTCATAGCACACAAGTCGTCGCTAAACAACTTTAGGAATTTGTTTGGTTCTAATAGACAAGTTTTTACTTTTGTGTGTATATGCTACGCACGTGATGTGCGTGAGATTAGGAATTTTATTAAGATTGATATTAGAAGTGATAGTAATATTTTTTAAATAAAACTTTTGTGTACATGAGTTCTTATTAAGATTGCTATTTTAGGAGTTACTATTTGATTAAGATTTATCATTAGTAGGAGTTAGACGTCTAGAAGGATTGTTATTAAGAGTTTCCATTATTTGATAACATTTGTAATTGACTGGCTATTTAAAGCTTACAATTAATGAGAAATAATGATTCAAATAATGAATCAGAATATTTATCAGTAAAATAAAGCGTTGCTTGTTTAGGAAGTTTGGATTTCCTCGAAGTAGTTCATTATCAAATTAGGAGGTTTTAAATCCTTGAAGCAACCAACAAAATTTAGGTTCATAACAATGTAACTTTATATACCAAAAGGAGGCAACTCTCCCACCTATACTCAAATTCAAAGGAAAATAATTAAAAATCCTTAAAATGAGGTTACAATTACACCTTAATTTCTTAACAATTAGTACATTATCTCTTAAAAGATAACTTCTAGGTTGGAATTATGTTTTTTCCAAAATTTAAATTAATAACACAACAACTCAAAAATAATTTCCACGATCCCTCTCGCATTACCCTTAAAATTATGCCAGAATTTATTATCACGCCATTGTGGCAAAAAAATTAAGACAATCACTAACTTCTTTCAATTCAGTTTCTCATTCACTCTAGCACTAGTTAAGACCATCACATGCACACCATAATGTCTTCGGCATTTTCATCTTCTTCGCTCCTTCTTGGGTGGTTTCAAAGTTAGACTTGGGTGGAAATCACATTTCTTTCAGGTTTTAATTCTCTGATTTCAAACTATGTTTGACTTAATTCGTCCCAGTTTTTTTTTTTCATATACAAATCTCACTCAAATATTATTGGCTTACCTTATTCTTCTTATTAATCAAATATTTCATGGAATTTAATTTTGTTGGCCGTGATATTTTAGATTCTTCATGGGCATATATGAAGCCGCGTGCTTATCATTCATTTGCTGCACATTTGATATGGTTCAGATTTTGGAACGTTTTGCTTGATTGTAAAGCCGTTTTGTCTACCCGAATATATGGATATTAGTAGAATACCGGGAAAATCGGCTAGCATGCTAAGGTTTTGGACCTAAACGTATGTATTTTTTTTTCTTAATTATTACTATTGAAGTAAATGTTTTATTTTTTATTTTTTATACTAACTTTGTTTCCATTTATTCTTCTTTTTCAAAAAATTTATTTTGATCATTTACCCAGTGGAGGATACAAACAAATTGACATAATGATATCTACCAGTCTTTAGTAGTTACTTTCTAAATTTTTAGATGATTCTTTTAATCGCATCATAGATCTTCGACTATTGTTTTTTTATAATAGTTTTCTTAACATGATTAGAATTTTTTTTTCCTGCAAATAGTGAATTCTGCCATTTTCTTTTAATTTCGTGCTCTTTTTATTATAGTTTTCGGAGTTGGGTCATCTTTGTTTGCTGGTTTCTCTAACAAAGATAATGCTACCTTTGTTTGGAGAGCAAATTTATTTATTTATTTTAATGAATGGTGACATTGCAGGTTTGCGCAATGGTTCCACCGATCACAACTAGGGTGCTATAAGGTCTTCTACTTGAAGAAAAGCAACTTAATGAAGAAGGCAAGAAAAAAGTTTCTAAAATGCATAGAGGTGAAGGATTTGATGCTATCAACAAGATTGCCTTTCAACTTTCAAGGGATAATCATGGTCGCACTTTGTTGATTGAGTGAGTTGATTTGAGTTTTCATTAGTGGAGATTTTGTAGTAATGCTCCAGGGAATATTTGTTTTGGGGGTCTTTTATTTGTTTTTGTTGGTTAAGTGGGTTCAGCCACTTGGGTTTATGAAACAAAAATCATTTAATTTCAATAATTTGATGTATCCCAAACCAAATGAATTGATGTGTGAATTTGAGAATTACTAATTGAATGATTGAAGACTACATTAATATATGCTTTTTCTTAATTTCCCTATTGCAAATTAATGTTAGCTATTTTGGAGAACCTAATTTTTGTGGGTCAAGTTATATTTGTAAACGAAAAGGGGTTGCAAACCACTAATTGGTATATACATTACTAAACGCATTACATTTTTGAAGAAAAAAAGAAGATAAAATCATCCCTTTAAACAAAAATCTTATCTTAAAATGGATGTAAAGTAGAACTTTTAAACTCAGTTTTTCTTATACCAAAAAATTGCATATGCATTTTTTTGGTTATTCAATGCGTGTGTCTGTATATATAAATATTGCACGCACCAGGTTGTGTCATCTTTATTGGAAAAATAAGAGGACAGTACAATTTGTGGAATCTTTACATTAGAAAAATTAAGACGATTACGGGTACTACCCTCACTGTCAAGGAATGCGATACTTTTAAATCCGATATTGGATTTGCATATCATTCCCAAAACAATGACTATAAGATTGTAAGAGTTGTATTGTGTCGGAAGCAAAATGTGATTGAGGCTGAGGTTTACACGTTGAGTACGGATATGTGGAGAAAGGTTGAAGTATCGTTGGAGTCATTAAGCATATTTGGAACCGATGATTTTATCTTTAGGAGGGTGGAAATCAAAACCCATTTGTTAATGGAGCTTTCCATTGGTCAATTCGTGAAAATTATCGATACTGGTATTTATCATTTGATGTTGATACTGAGAGATTTGGAGAGATTATGCCGCCTCTTCAGAATTACTTAGATGGATTTCTAACAGAGTTCAAGGGATTGCTCGCTTTGGTGGTTTGTGTTGGGGAATTTTTAGTGATCAGAAAATAAATGCGACTTTGAGACATGTAATTACTTTCTTTAAGTTGATAATTGCCCCCACTTTAATAGAGTTTTGCTTCCGGGTTAAAAGCAATTTACCTCCTAGATACAACAAAGTCACCAATTACCGAAAGCAAATTTCAGTAATTCCTTTAAAGAGTATTCTTACAAAATTGTGTATTTGACAATGAATTAGGTACTTTAATTTGTACAGAATTTAAGTGGCACCATTCTAGAACAATGTAACATTTCAGAAAATAACTTCCATGAGTTAGTTATTTTCTACACCAAAATCACTCTGTAACAACTGTATATATAACTTCCACCCGACTTTTTGGATAATCCTTTTCCATAAGTTGGCTCGGTTGAAACTACAAAGTCATCACAATAGTCAGAATGCCACAAATGCAACCCTTCAAAGATATAATTGTTTAGTAGGACAATTATAATTGTTTAGTAGCACAATTATGATTTAAATTATTTGTGTTTCAAATTACAATATGTTACTTAAAACAGAATCCAAAAACTTTACTTGGGGGTTTTTGAAGCCATAAATATATTAAATTTTCTGCTAATAAGTAACCAAAAAATAATAAAATTTTAGCTAATTAAAAAATTCCTTGTAATCCTCAAAATGTCATTTACTTGGAAAGGAATATCAAGATATTGAAAATAAAGTGCTTGGAAGAAGGGTCCAAAAATTTGTAGGAAAGAGGGACTGTAGCTAAAATCAGTAACATAAACCTCTAAGATGAAAAATTTAGTAACAGAAATCTAGTTAATTCATTGCATCACCTAAAAGACAATCATAATGCCAAGTGTAGTTATAGCATGTGCAATCTGAGTTGATGGTGGCTTATTATCTCACCTCAAATAACGGTGAAAAATCCAATATGAAAGAAAATAATTGAACTTCATTTCTTAATTCCATAAGTAACATAAACTCAATTGAGGAATCTCGATAATTGTTCCTGAAAAATCCTTTTTTTATTTTATTTTTGTAAGTATTCCTGGAACAATCCTTATTCACCTTGTTATTAACTTTTGCTTTCATTGAGGCTTAATTGTGCTTAGATTTCTTCCCTTAAATAATCAAAGAAAAAATATTTAGTACTAAACACACACACATGTACACAAACAAACAAAAATAGCAAACTGAATAAAGTGTCGGTCTATAATTTTCTTCTTGGGCTCAGTAAGCATTTCCACAACCTTAGTCTCTGAATTTGAACAGGAAAGGAAAAAGAAACCCATCATAAATTGGTTCATTTTTATTCAGCGAGGATAAAATAGTAAAGAACTAAAAAGGAAATTAAGAGAGCTATAGAGACAAATGAAACATGCAGATATTCATTTTGATCTTAGCAGCAAGCCAGAATTGTCAAGCTGATGAGTGCCATTAAGACATCATTGTTACAATCTTTTCTACAAAATAGCCAAAGTGAACATGATTATATGGTATTTAATAATGAAACAAACAACAAAATAAAAAATCTTAAAACACAAAAGACAGCTAATATACCTAACAAAGAGAATCCAAAATCCACCAACAAAAAATCAAATGAAATAAAGGAGAAGATTTGTACCTGTTGGAGTACATATCAAATGAAAGAAAAAGAGCATAATTGTACCTGTTTGAGTGAGGAACAAATGAATTGTACATGGTAATTAAGAGAACAGAGTTGGAATATTAAATACAGAGGGTAACTAAAGTGGGAGATGGAAGGATGTGAAGAGGCAACATTCATTATGTGTGTTTTGTCATTTCAAAGGTTCTGCATTGCAAACCAAAACATAGAAATCCCACTAGTGTAATAGCAACAATAAAAGAAGGAGCATTACTCAACCACGACGAACATCACCCTCCTCATGATCTCTCTTCCTCTTGATCACAATCATTGTATTATGATTTCTAAAATAAGCATAAGCATAAAAATATAAAATAATCATTTAGGAATTTTATCAAACCACTTTTATATATGTAATTAAGATTTTCTTTTGCACCTAAACTCCACAAAATATGATTTTCATGGAACCACAGATCATCTAAGATTTAGAGTTTGTAGAGGCCCATTTTTTCGGTCTACCGTGGATCAAATTCAATATCTCAGTGATCTACCAGGAGCCTAAAAGCCCAGCAAATCCATTGGTCCACGGTAGACGGCATGAGAGGAGAAATGGCCCAAGAGCCATCCACTGGGCCCAAACACCAAGTCAATTGATAAAAGCCCAGCCCATTCACTCTTCAAGTGCAAGTCCAGCCCATTACTCTCCAAATTTCAGTCTGCCGCACAAAGGAGAATTCTGGAACAATTTGAAAAAGAGAGGGAAAAATGGCTCTCAAGCATCATTTTCTCTCCTCTCTTGGCACGGTGCTCAAAGCACTGAAGGGAGGCATTTCCAAAGTAAAATCAGATTTCCAAAGCTACAATAATCATGACAAAAGGTTGGTTTTCTTCATTAACCGACAGATAAGCATTATGGTTCCAGAAAATATGGTCTACGGCAGCCCAGAAAAGATGAAGAAAGCTGGTCCTCCATGCCACCCAGTGGTCCACGGCAGATTACCCCGTGGTCCACGGCAAATTAACTAGCGGTTCACAACCAAACCCAGCCACAAAAGCAATCTGCGGCGGCGCCAGCTGTGATGGTGACGAAGAGGATGACGAGGAAGATGAGGCAAGGGCTGAAAAGACCAAGAAATCTCCCATGGCCGCCCAGATCAATATCAACTGAGGCAAGTAATGATGAAACACCAGCTGGTCATTTTCTTTACCCACTGGTCGCGGTGGACTTCGTCACAGAATGGTCCACGACAGCACCAACTGAAACAAAAATCACAACCAAGGCTGAAAAGACTCAAGAAGTCTGCCATGGCCACCACCACTCGAGAGCAGTGACCACCACAGCCCAGCACTCCGGTGGTCCTTGCTCCTCCACATCACAGAACTTAG
>BKZX01028017.1:21811-47167 GCA_014362285.1 Fagus crenata
TAAGTCTCAGTCTTAGAAATTGATTTCATTTGATTGTAAGCAAATCTTTAATATGCTCCACATTTATTATTACAACTGTATTTGTGGTTGTTGAATGTTTTGGTGGAAGTAAGATTATCAGCTCATTTTGATCTGCGGCATTGGTTTCATTGGTCCACCGTAACCTCCTACGTGAGCATTGTAGCCTGGTGGACTGAAGTGATCCATAGGAGAAGTCAAGTGCACCATGTTCAATCTCTTGATCCACGGCACTGGACCTTGATTTCCATTACTTGTCATACTTATCATGTCTACTGTATTTTCCACCACTGAATGTGTAAATTTGTAATGTATTCTCCCATGTGTTGTTCTCTCTATGTTGTGATTACTGAATGTTCTGGTGGAAGTGGAGTTCAAAATTATTAGTTTATTTTGATCTACGGTATTAGCTTCATTGGTCCACCGTAGCCTCCTACGTGAGCATTGCAGCCTGGTGGACTGAAGAATACTAGAGGGAAATGCACCATTAGCCTCTAAGTGGTCTACCACACTTGGAGTAGAGTTTTGGGCTCAACATCCCCCACACACACAAATCCGGCCCATATCCAGCCCGTCCGTGGATTAATACGCGGCCTATACGGTGCTGAAATTTTTGGCATCCACAGAGTTCAAAATGAATTCCATGCTTAACCTCCTACCTTGTCCCTTGTCAACCTCTGCTTAAACTACATAATTGGTTATGCTTATTTTTACACTAAGAAATCAACTACTTAAAATATATTACAATTATGAATTATTACCTCGTAGACATAACAACTTCATAAAATAAACTAAACAGCAAGTAGATAAATAAAATAAATAAACAAATACATACCTCTAACACTTGAGTAGCTATGGAAAGAGTATCTGCAAAGGCCCTAAACCAAAAAGAGTATATCATTTAAATCATATATTTATATGGCAATCATATTCCTGGCTTTCAAATATTTCTAACTAAACACAGCATTTAAAAAAAATAAATAACTAAATACAACATTATCATCCTCATCTAAACCAAGCCCAATCTGAATTATGTATCACTAAAGCATTAACCCTTCAAATATGGTCGTCTTAAAATAAATCATGAACCTGAAGCCACAAATACATAAAAAGCCGAAAAATAATGAAAATACCCACAAAAGGACTTATAATTTTATTAATTGAATCACCCACAAAACCACCCACGCAAACTTCTCCTTCTCAACCTAAGCCCTAGCCAAATCATCATCGCAATATCAGTGGGATATCAGTGGGAAATTTCACCAAACACATGTCATGCAATAACAAATTTAAGTTCTCTTTTGGTTTAAAGAAACAAATTTCATAGGGAAAAAAAAAAAAAAAAAATTAGGGGAGTTGGAGAAATAACCCCATCTAATTTTCGACAAACTGGGTTGAAAGCATACCTATGTTTTTCTATCGTTTGTCCTTGAACTTGGCCCTTTGTCCCAGACCAATCGATTCCGCAGCAACAATTGAAACTATAAGCAATACTGTCTTTTTCTACAAAAAATGAAGAAACAAATAAAAGAATTATTAAATCTCAAAGCCTATAGATAAATCAAGCAAGATTTATAGAGATTACATTGAAACCCATAAAAAAAAATAAATAAATAAATAAAAAATAAATTTTATGCTAATATGTGAGAGTTGAGGTTGAGAAACACAATTTGCAAAGAATTGTCTAATTGAAAGAAAGGGCTAAGAATCATAAGGATGGAGAGATAAAGAGGCGAGGGAGAGAAAGAGACAGATTGAACCTGAGATAATTAAGAAGAGAGAGAGAGAGAGAGAGACAATGCTGACAGAGGAGGTGGGAAGGTGGAGAGTTGAGTGTGGGAGAACTGGAGAAAGTCTAAAACCCTTTTATTTTATTTTTATATTTATTTATCCCATACGACGTCGTTTTGGGTACAATAGTTTATATTAACTTTTGCTATTTTTTTTTTTTTTTCCTCCCTTCTACATCTAACGAATTAAATTCATTTTTTTTTTAGCTAAAGTCTTTTTGGTTTCAGATATGGCAAGAAATAATATGTCTCAAATAATTAGAAACGTGATTCACTTATGGCAAGATATTATATGTATCATATGAATTAATGTACTACTTAAAAATAGTTAATGTCTAAAAATAAATGTATTTATACCTATATTTATATAAAAATTTATTTCCTTTTTATATCTAACGAAACTTTTTGAGATTTTTCTTTTCTTGTTTTGGACTTTTGAAGCAAATGGAACGTCATATATATTTTTTTCCATAGTAAGAAAGAGAGGGATTTAAGGAGCAAATTAATTTGGCAAATTAATGCTAACATTTAAATTCCTATTAATTTAATTCATGAGTAATTTAAGAATGTCATAAAGTATTTCGTAATAATTAAATATTAGTCGCAAACCCATGCGATGCACAGAAAATGAATTAAAATTAAATTTAAAAAATTATTGGTCTAACTATGATTTTTACTGTCTTTTATTTTTTATCTAAATATGAAAATTGATAATTATTAAAAAAAAATTTATTATTATTGTGTTTATATATAAAATGTATTATCATATTAGGCATTTATTATGATTGTGTTTATATATATGGAATAATATATTATTTCTATTAAAAAAAATATAATATGTCAAGATTCTAATGAGATGTTTAATTATAGAATAAAAATTAAATTTAATTAAAATATATATATATTAAAATAATAAGGTGTAAAATTGTGAAAACTCAAAAGCTTATGTGGCGTAACATTATGAGGTCAACTAAAAGTAAAAAAACTTCGGTTTTACATTATAGTATAGATATTGACAAGTGACAAATACTTAACCAATAAAATTCTGCCGCGTGGTGTTATTTGTCCAAGTAAGATGATACATGTTGATCAAAAGACATTGTCATACATGCCACATGGCAAAGAAATGGCAATGTCTTCTGGTTTAATATATATATATATATATATATATATTCGAATTTAAAACTTGGCTACATTCCATATAGCAATCGAATCAAAGTGATTCCACCACAATGCTTGTCATAGTGCATATTCAAACTGGAATCTTGTGCTCATGGACTCATTTTTCAATTCAGTCACTTCCATGTAAATTCTCTTTACATGCGATCAAGTGGGATCATGCACTTATAACCCTTCCATTTTTCTTTTATTTTTGTGGTTACATTTTAAGCATCAAATTCACGAGGTTTAATCATATGAGAGTATGGTGAGTCAATCCCCACATATATACATTATATTATATTCTACCATGTACAAATTAATGTAATTATTATCACTCACCATATATGATAAAAACAATAATACTAGTAACAAGTATTTTGTAATATCATGTATCCAAAATAAAGAGCACTATCAAATTTATCAACTCACAATTTACTAGGATGAATATCCTATCCACCTTGAGTGCATTTGATGTTCTTGGCATGTCCCAACTCAGTCTACATTCTGATGAGTACAATGGCCCTAGCCCAAGTCATTACATAATCAACCATTAAATGGAACTTGCGGTGTATCATCGTATTGTCCAACTGCAGCATCATCATGCGATCTCCTTCATCTTTGGCAAGACATTACGCAATTTCACTTCATGATCATTACCATAGAGCAGCAACATGCCAGTCATCTCGCACCGTTCATGGAGACCATTGATGACAACCTTGGCATGAACCATGTAACCAAATATACCGTGAGTCACCACCATACTTCAAGGCTCACAATCTGTCACCATCATGAATCATGATCATGAGGCCACTTCCTTGGCTTTGCCTATCAACCATAGCACGCCTAACGACCATCTTGCTCATTAGAAAATTGTTAGCAGTGTCATTCCATGAATCATCAACTCGGATCCACCATGTTCTTCTTGGTTGTTTTGTCTCAAACAATGTTACCACACTTATCTTCTCAAGTTTCTTCTTAGCCCGAAACGGTGCAATTATTGTTACTTCAGATTGAACCGCCATTCAACTAATTTATCTGGTCATATTTATTGACTCACGTCTTCAATAACATAGTACATGACTTATTCATGAACACATATAACATATAAGGAACAGGTGTCAAGAATTGTGAACATTTGCATATTTCTTTCCTTGAACGAATTAGGATAACAATTGCTATGCATAATAGCAATTTATATATTCATAATGAATAAGGAATAGGTGTCAACCATTCACACCATCGTCCATGGTTCACCGACCATGACCATGACCACGATCACCTTCACCCACTGGCGGCCTTTTATTTATTTATTTGTGATCCCCTTCGAGTAGCCTCTGTTGGTTTTATACTTTGCTAAAAATAATTGCCAACGATGCTCTTCTTCACCACCATGATAACGCCATCACTTTTCATGGCTTTACCGGCTATGGTCGGTTCAGAACTTTGCAAAAGAGAACGCCATATATTTCCATCTTAAATCACAATCAGGCACTGCACGGCATCACTGCCATAGCCTTAAAGAAAATGTTTGTTGCAGAATACACCATTCACAACACACCTGTGTTGCCTCAATGAGTAGATCATTGTGTTGCCATCAATGCCTTTCATTACCACGGGGCAGCCATCGTTTCTCAAATGCCATTGCACCATATATGTTTGTCCCATCTTGAAAGTCTTGATTCAAATCCGTCCAGTTTCACAAAGCCTTAAATCCGAATCGAATTGGTGCAAAGCATCATCCATGAGCACGCATGGTAATCGTCTTGGTCACTAAAATCCAACGATAATCTTGGTCTTTTATGCATGACCATCTTCCAGCATTGAGATGAATTTTGTCATCTTATTCTCTTCCACGTGATGATGGAAAGACCAAAACCAAGGCAACATTCAACATATTCTCGTACAGTTATCAACACGTTAAAGTCATAAGAAACAAAGTTATATATATTATAACACCAAAACAAGAAACAGTATCAGTATCAGTTTTACAAAAAAATGTTTCACAGTTTCAATAATATCATACTTAACTGTTTCAACAATTTCGACAATAACAGATGCAGCAACTTTCCACAGAGAATCACAATATTAAATTAAAAACAGTAAATGGAGTGTTTTACCATAAAGATTTGAGCCACAGCCTCCACAACCTCTTGTCGCTAGACATTCATATCACAAACTTCATTATCACCTTAAAATTGTTGGGGAATTTCTTGTGATCAGAAAATAAATGCGATTTTGAGGTGTGTAATCACTTTCTTTAAGGTGATAATTACCCCCACTCTAAAAAATTTTTGCTTCCGGGTTAAAAGCAATTCACCTCTTGGATACAACAAAGTCACCAATTAGAGTAAGCAAATTTCGGTAATTCCTTTATGGTGTGTTTGGATGAAAAATTTGTTAAATACATAGAATTTTACAAATGATGGGATTTACATCCCCATCATTTAAAATCCCATCATTTTTAAATTTCTTTGTTTGGTTGTAATGTTTACAGAAAATTTAAATTTTGGAAATTGTAAAAAAAAAAAAAATTATAATAATAAAAAGAAAGTTTATTGAAGCAAACAAATGTTAATAAAAGATAGTAAAATATAATATATTACAAACTTTATATATGAGGATCAACGACGTTGTATATTAGCATATCCAACCCTTTGCATCTTCAATAAGATAGTAAAAGATAATAGATTACAAACGTTGGAACTCTTCTGTGAAGCAAACTCTCACCGTAACAATCTTCTTAAAAAGTTTAGGTCCGTTGGTTCAAGCATCTTCTTAGAAGGCCCGACTATATGCCGGTGCAAATGGCTTCCAAATGCCTTGTTCTACCACCATATCACCCAGAAAATCAAGCCAAGTCATGCAGACCCGCCTGGCACAAATGGGTCTTCTTCTTCCAAGTGAGTTTTTAACAAAAAAAATCAATGACCCTATGACCTCTCCTGGCGACCTTGTGCTCTCCAAGGACCAGATCTTGCCCTTTTGTGCACAAGGTTTGATTTGGCTAAGAGTATAGAGAGATTGAAACAAATCTAGAACTCTAAATATGAAAAGAAGAAAACACACACACACACACAAAAAAAAAAAAAAAAAAGAGAGAGAGAGAAGAGAAGAGAAGAAAAAAGAGAGAGAAACGTAAAAAGCTCCAAAAGAATCTCGCGTTACAGAAAAAAAAAATATATTGTCGCTCGACAGAAAATGTAAATTATGTGTGTTTAGAAAGGATTTTGAGCCAGTATTTGTGGGTTACAAATCCCAACAATAAATCCCATGTGGAAATTAGGAATTTCCTTTTTTGTGTAGCCAAACTGGATAATTGAAAAATCCTCTCCCCATATTCTGGCTCCTCCCCAAATGATGGCTCCAAATCCCTTGTCCAAACACACCATTAAAGAGTATTCTTACAAAATTGTGTATTTGACTATGACTCAGGCACTTTAATTTGTACAAAATTTAATTGGCACAATTTTAAAACAATATAACCTTTCAGAAAATAACTTTCATGAGTTAGTTATTTTCTACACCAAAATCACACATGCATGTGCCACGTGTCCAAGTGCCAAATGTGTCACTAATGCTTTTAATCACAAACTCACTTCTATATCACTATATATTATAACAAATATACAACAGTTTGTGGTCAAGATCAAGATGATGGGAATGCTCCGTATGGGTAATAAGGGAGTATGGTGTGGTCGAGTCTTGGGTTAAACAAATTGTACCATTGCAATTTATTAGCTTTATGGTGAAAGTCTTTTATTGTATCCTGTGAAAGCTGCTGCAGAATTTTTTATCTTATGTAGGTTGTGTTTAAAACATGTTGTCTTTCTTTTGACTTATCAAAAAAAAAAAAATTTTGTCTTTCTTTTGTACTGTTGTAGACATGATAAGTAATGTGATGTTCAAGACTAGATTGATGCAACAAAAAAACAAACCTTTAGGATTGTTTTGAGCAAGATTTGCATGTCAATGTCATGGTCAAGCATACATATTTTTTCCTAGTGAAAATATGTTATAAGCAAGATCAAATAAGCTTTTTAGCCAATAGTCCTCAAAAGAAGGCATGAATATTTGCTATTTTATGGGATGCATGGAGTTAATTTATTGGTCCTACCTTTATGGTTTCTAGGATTGGAAATTAGACAGCACATGAAATTTTTTTGATTTGCAAACTGTTGACTGTATCAATGATATTCATCTTTCCCAATAGGCCGGGGTGGATGTCCTAATTTTCATCCCGGGATAGAGAGGAAAAAAAGAGTAAACTATGCTCTCTAACCATATTTATTAGATATCTCAATTTTTAGGTCATATGTTTACCTTACAAAGAGATCTTGCCAAATTAAGTGATATATCTCTGGTATGAGATTTTGGGACACTGCCTTGAAAATTGTTGATTGCATAGCGTGCTAGTCGATAAGCAGCAGTAGCAAATTGATAATCAAATCGTGCCTCACAAACCAGCCCATATAAATTATGGGATTCTGGATATTGAGGTGCATGCTGCATAGCCTGTTGGATAGCTCCAAAAACCTATAATGGTGATTGAAAGCAGTATTAAACTAACACTTTTTGCAGCATGTACCTTGTTAGCTCTTATTTTACAACAAAGAAAAACATATGCCTACTCCTACATACGATTGATTAAAGATGGGCAAACCTGTGAAGATGAGAGATGCCCTGAATGTTAGAGTATAACTGATCAGGATTATCTTGTAAACCAATTCTGGTAGAATAACAGAATCTGGTATTTAGTTATTGTACTGATTAGCTTTAGGCAGTTAGTTAAATCAGCCTATATATATTCTCTTCTGTAATCTAAATTAATTAACATGGAATGAATTCTTCTCTTCATACATTCTCTTCTCTTTACCTACAATTTCTCTCTTTTCTCTAAACTCTTCATGGTATCAGAGCACTAAAATCCTTACCTGTAAAAATGTGTACTTCTACTTCAAAACACTTCCCTTCCTACAAACACAACCTCTTCCTCATCCAACAATCAAACCCCAATTTTTCTTCTATCAAATATCTCTACATATGTCACTGTCAAACTTGACCACAGCAATTTCCTAACTTGGAAATTTCAGATTACACACATTCTTGAGGCATATTCTTTATTGGAATATGTAGAAGGTTTTCATACCTGTCCTCCAAGATTTCTGTTTGATGAATTTGGAGTCATCACAACTCAAGTAAATTCTGTATACTCACAGTGGCAAGCTAGAGACAAGGCTCTAATGTCTCTGATCAGTGCAACTCTCTCTCCCTCGGCACATTCCCTGATCATTGGCCAATCTTCAGCTTTTGGTATGTGGTCTGTCCTCCTCAAGAGGTACACATCTGTTTCACGTTCCAACATTCTGAACCTGAAAAAGCAACTCCATGATGTGAAGAAAAACACTGATTCAGTAACTCAGTACCTGCAACGTATCAAAGAATCAAGGGATAGACTTGCAGCAGTGGGGACCATTGTTGATGACGAAGATTTGCTGCACATTGTCTTGAAAGGACTGCCATCGGAGTATGAATCTTTCTCCACTGCGATGCTTACCAAGAGTGACCCCGTCTCATTTGAAGAACTTCACGTTTTGATGATAACCCAAGAAGAGCTTCTCAAGAGCTCTCAAGAAAACTCGAAGGAGAACTCGATCATGGCCATGGCAGCAAACAAAGGTACTCCTTCTTCAAATCCCATGCTTTTTCATAACCCATCTTCCAGGGGAAGATTTTCTCATCGAGGCCGTGGTAATTACAACGGACAAGGCCGTGGTGGTAACCGAGGTGGTTTTTCGCGAGGTGGCTATAATCAGGGCTCTAATCATGGAAATCAAGGGTATATTTCGGGTTACAATGGCTCCAATGGAAGTTTTCCCCAATCCTATACACAACCCAACCCGAATTTCCCCCAATCCAACACAAATTTCTCAAACACAAACCCTAACCCCAATCGCCCAACTTGTCAAATTTGTTATAAACAAGGCCACACTGCCCTTGATTGCTACAACCGCATGAATTTCTCTTTTCAGGGCCGTCATCCACCTGCCAAATTGGCTGCTCTAGCTTTTGCCGCACCTCCGTCCTCCTCCCCAAGCTGCTGGATTTCAGATACCGGTGCCACTGACCATTTTACCCCTGATCTAGGCAACCTCCCTGACTCCTCCATTTATAATGACTCTCAACTTGTTTCGGTTGGGAATGGCCAGCAGCTTCCCATTTCTCATATGGGTAATGCTCAGCTCTACACCTCTTCTTATCTCTTTAAACTCAAAAATATATTGCGTGTTCCTTCCATGGCTTTTAATCTCCTCTCTGTAAACAAATTTTGCAGAGATAATCACTGTGCTTTTTATTTTGATTCTGATCGTTTTCACATACAGGATCGTCTTACGGGGAAACCTCTCTACAAGGGCCTCAGTAGAGATGGCTTATACCCAATTCATGGTCTGTCCCTTCCTCTTAGATCACATTTCTCTCCTTCTTCTTCCTTCACTCAAGCTGTCTGTCTTCAGTCAACCAAAGCCCCTGCCTCTGCTTCCACTATCTGGCATGCTCGGTTTGGTCATCCCCAAGATAGAGTTTTACGTCATGTACTTCACAAGTCTGTGAATTCTTCTGTGTCTGTTAATTCTCATTTCTGTAAACACTGTACTCAAGGCAAAATGACACAATTGCCCTTTTCTCATTCTAATACAATTGCTTCTTTTCCATTAGAAATTGTATATAGTGATGTTTGGGGCCCTGCTCCTATTTCTTCCCTTAATGGTTTTCGGTATTATGTCTCTTTTATTGATGCCTATAGTCGCTTTACTTGGTTCTTTCCTCTTAAACACAAATCTCAAGTGCTCTCTTCTTTTATGCACTTCAAGAATACCATGGAAAATCTTCTTGGAACTACTATTAAAATTTTTCGCACTGATTGTGGTGGTGAATATTCCAAAAATAGTTTTCAAACTTTTTGCTCCTCCCATGGTATTCTTCATCAATTTACATGTCCACATACGTCACAACAGAATGGTGTTTCTGAGCGTAAACATCGACACATTGTTGATATGGCTCTTTGTTTGATTTCTCATTCTTCCTTACCATACACATATTGGCCCTATGCTTTTTCCACCGCTGTTTACCTTATCAATCGTTTACCTTCCATCATTTGCAATTATGTCTCTCCTTGGGAAATTTTATTTGGCACTTCTCCTGATTACAAATCATTCAAAGTGTTTGGTTGTGCATGTTATCCTCTTTTACGCCCTTATAATTCTCATAAATTTAGTCTCCGCTCTACTCAATGTGTTTTTCTTGGCTATGCTTCTAATGCCAAAGGTTATCTTTGTCTTGACTTAAATACCAATCGGTTATACACATCCCGTCATGTTGTTTTTGATGAAAATTCTTTTCCATTTCATGATATTTCTCCTTCACCTTCCCCTTCTTCTTCTTCTCCTTCAACTCATAATCCATGGTTGAGCAACTTCCTTTTTTTCCAAGCTTGTTCTCACTCTTCCATTTTGGGCCCACATCCCTCTTCTATATTACAAAACCCATCCATCTTAGGCCCTCACCCGTCCACTATCTCCAATATTAGTCCAAGCCCATCTCCATATATTTCCTCCTTAACTCCTTCACTTACAACCCACGGCCCAGTTTTTTGTAGCCCATTTTCTCTACCCCAAACAGCTGCCCCTAATGAGTCTAATGAGCCCAATGCCTCTAATGAGCCCAATGACTCTAATGAGCCCACTGCCCAGCTTATCCCTTCAGCTTTACCCGATCCAGCACATATCTCTTCAGCTTTACCCGATCCAACCTTAGCTCACCCTAATCCCTCATCTTCTTCTATACAGCCGCCTCCTTCACCTGGTAATACCCATCCCATGGTCACTCGGTCCAAGAATGGCATCTCCAAAAGAAAACTTCTCCACACTACCACTACTAAACCCACACCCGATTACCTTCAAACCGAACCACCTAACCTCACCGTTGCCTCTAAAATCCCAGAATGGACAGCTGCCATGCGTGATGAATTTGATGCTCTCCAGCGTCAACATACTTGGTCCTTAGTTCCCCAATCTGCTGGTCACAATGTTATTGGCTGCCGTTGGGTCTTCAAGCTCAAACGGAACTCGGATGGATCAATTTCACGGTACAAAGCACGGCTTGTCGCTAAAGGATTCCATCAACAACCGGGTCTTGACTTCAATGAGACGTTTAGCCCAGTTGTCAAACCACCCACTGTTCGGATTGTTTTATCCTTAGCCGCTCAACACCAGTGGTCTCTCCGGCAACTCGACATCAGCAATGCCTTTCTTCATGGGTTTCTGAAGGAAGATGTGTTCATGATTCAACCACCCGGTTTTGTTCACTCAGACTACCCGAATCATGTGTGCAAATTGCACAAATCTCTCTACGGATTGAAGCAAGCACCCCGTGCCTGGTTTGAACGCTTCACTTCTCATCTGCTTACCATTGGGTTTACTGCCTCTACCGCGGATCCATCTCTCTTTGTCTTTCGCTAAGGTTCCACTCTCTTGTACCTTTTATTATATGTTGATGATATAATCTTGACTGGAAATAGTACTACTGCTATTACTGCTTTGATTACCCAATTAGCTGATACATTTGAGTTAAAAGATTTGGGTCCTCTCCGTTACTTTCTCGGCCTTCAGATTGAGTATGGCCCTGATTGCTTGTTAGTCCATCAACGGAAATACATTACTGATCTTCTTTCCAAATTTAATATGCATACTTGCAAAGCTGCCTCCACTCCGTTTTCCATATCCCATAAATTACAACCTTCCTCTGAAGCCCTTTTGCCTGACCCCACACCATATCGTAGTTTAGTTGGTGCCCTCCAATATGCTACCTTTACCAGACCTGATATCACCTATGCTGTCAATCAAGTCTGCCAGTATATGCATAAACCCACTGCTACTCATTTTGCTGCTGCCAAACGTATCCTTCGCTATCTCCAGGGTACATTGTCACTGGGTATTCGCTTCAGGTCTGGTTCTTCAGTTCTTACTGCCTTCACGGACTCTGATTGGGCTGGTGATCCATACGATCGTCGTTCTACCACTGGCATCACTGTATTCCTTGGCAATAACCCCATTACTTGGGTTTCTAAGAAGCAGCACACCGTCTCACGGTCTTCCACTGAGGCTGAGTATAGGGCTCTTGCCTCTGGTGTTGCAGAACTCGCATGGATCCGTCAAGTCTTGTGTGATCTTGGCATAGTCTTACCTCATGCTCCTACAATGTGGTGTGACAATACTAGTGCCATTGCACTTGCTTCCAATCCCGTATTTCACAGCTGTACAAAGCATATCGAGGTGGACTACCATTTTGTTCGTGAACGCGTTGTCCGCGGTGATCTCTCCCTGCTGTTTATTTCTACTGATGATCAGTTAGCTGATCTGTTTACTAAACGGCTTTCTACACAACGCTTTCAAAGACTTACTTCCAAGCTCATGTTCTCCACTCCCAAACATTAGCTTGAGGGGGGATGTTAGAGTATAACTGATCAGGATTATCTTGTAAACCAATTCTGGTAGAATAACAGAATCTGGTATTTAGTTATTGTACTGATTAGCTTTAGGCAGTTAGTTAAATCAGCCTATATATATTCTCTTCTGTAATCTAAATTAATTAACATGGAATGAATTCTTCTCTTCATACATTCTCTTCTCTTTACCTACAATTTCTCTCTTTTCTCTAAACTCTTCACTGAAAACAAAGCAAGCTTTGCAAGACCAATTTGGAATTCTGCAAGTTGCACAAGAGTTAAATTTTAAGTACAGCAAAGTAAAATACTTATAATGATTCAAATTTCCTTCCTATACAAAAAAACATAAAAAAGGACAGAATAATTACAGGTAATATCTGCACAGCTATCAAAAAGCTTCATCTGGTGAAGGATCCCTTAAAAATGTCACAGGTCTCATTGTTAGTAGAACTAGTAAGCAAATAATTTGCATTAAACAGTTAATTCACATACCATAAATACTAAGCATTTACCTTGCAGGAAAATCTGCTGACATGCCTGCCCATGGTAATGAAAGTGAAGGATCTATACTTCTAGCACAATAAAATGCTTTCCTTGCCAATTGATTCGCAGTTTCACACCCTCTTCGCAATTGAGCTGAAAAGCACAAATTTAAACACCTATTGGAAAATACAGACATTCCAAAGCTGCATCCAGGATGTTTTATACCGTATGATGCACAAAGAAACAGCACTCTTACAATGTTTGATAATATATAAAAATAAGTTCACATTAGCTACACATTTTTCCTTTTTTTGAAAGTGGTAAGCAATCAACACTTCTAGTAGCCTACGAGTCCAAAGCTTAAAGCCAAGTCAGAGTAAATAACCCTCAGTTCATAAGCCCTTAGTTCATAAATCCTCAGCCACAGAGTATTTAAGAGTTTATCCTGAAATAACGATCAAGCAAGGAATTGCACTCCTAAATAGGGCTTTTATTTTCTTTTGAACCTATGATAATTGAATTTTAATTGGAGTTGTATATTAATTATTTTAAAACTTTAGTAATATAGAACTTCAAATAAATTAAATTTTGTTAATAATTGTAATATATATTTTTATCATACATCTATCAAAACCCGACACATCAATAGTTTTAGGCTTAAATTGCAAAATCACCCCCTGGGGTTTGGGCTATTTGCAAACTGACCCCCTAGGGTCTCAATTTTGCAATATAACCACCTAGGTTTTTTTAATTAATGAAATTGACATCTCTAAGTACATTTTTTTTACAAATTTTGCTAACAAAATTTGTCACACACATTGTACTTAGGTTTATAATAATGAGTTTTTTATTATAAAATGGTCACATGTAATGCACGTGACAAATTTATACTTGCAAAATCGATAAAAAAGTACTTAAAGAGGTTAATTCACCAATTTAAAAACCTCAGGCGGTTATATTACAAAGGATAAAACTTAGGTACAGTTGTTTAGGTTAGGTACATTAGGTTCCTCAATTGAATTCAAACACATGAGTGTATTAATCAATGAAACACAAACAATGTGATCTTTTCCAAGAATATTTAAATTCAATGTATTTGAATTCAACTAGGAACCTAATGTACTTGACCTAAGGAACTATACCTAAGTTTTACCCTATTACAAAATCCAAACCTCAGGGATGATTATGTGCGTGTTTGGTACACCAGATTCAAATTCGGATTCTGTGATTCAAATACAGAATCACTGGGTCCCACACAAAAAAAACTTGTTTGGTACATGATTTTTGAGTGAGGATTGAAATCCCAACTTGAATTTTATGTGGTCCCATGTCAAATTTGAGTTCCACCTTTCACCTGTTTTTGAATCCAATCTGGATTCAAATCCGGACTGAATTCATGTGGGTCCCAGTTTATTACCGTTACTGGGTCCACACGTTCCTTCTTTCTCCCATTTTCTCTCTCTCCTCCAGAAGCTTCTCTGCTTCTCTCTCTCTTGCTCTCGGCCATTACAGAGCTCGTACACTACGCCCATCTCAGACTCATTGACTGTAAAAATCAAATCAAACCCAAACAACTTAGGAAGCAACAAGGTATCAACAAGCCGATTCAATCCCAGACCAAAACCACAAATCCAAGATCAATCCACCAAGACCACCGAAACATAAACAACCATGGCTACCAAAACCCAAACTCCGAAACCCAAATCCACTGCCCGTTGAAACCCACATCTTCAAAACCCAAACCCAGATCTTCAAATTCAAAACCCAAACCCACATCTTCAAATCCAAAACCCAAACCTAGATCTTCAAATTCCATCAACTTGTCGCTGACCGTGACGATGACGTATCGCATACTCTGCCACGACATGAAGGCCGGCGGAGTGATCGGGAAGTCCGGGAGCATCATCAAGTCGATCTGGCAGCACACCGGCCCGTGGATCAACGTGCACGAGCTGATGCAGGGGGACGAGGAGAGAATCATCGAGAGGGAGGGAGAGGGAGGGTTTGTGTTCATCGGTGAGGTGAAGAGGGAGAGGCAGAGCTCTGTTTAGTATGTTTAGTATATCTGTATATAAAGAATGATAAATCCTCTACCATTATTATATAGGTGCAATTAAGTTTAAAAACCAAAACTATGTACCAAACATATATATATATATATATTTTTTAAATTGTGAGTTCAGTTGTGAAACCAAAACTATGTACCAAACATAATTTGTTTTACAATCTTGAATTCAAATCAGGATTAAAGTTCCAACTTCAATAAAGTAAAAAGTCATGAAACCAAAACAGAAAACGAAAACACGTACCAAACAGGCCCTATATAATTTGACCATGATTTTAAAATTTTGTACTAAATATTAGGTACATCCAGTTCCCCTCCTAAAATACCAACACGTAGCATTTAACGTAAGAAAACAGACAGAAGTTAAATCATAAATGCACAATTTGTTGTACAGCCAAATAACAAGAGAGAGAAAGAGAGTTTTATTAAAATAATTAAAAAAATTAACAAAGAGAAAAGAGAGAGGATGAGGTAGGTGGGGTCTCTCTGCCTCCGTGGCTTCACCATAACTACAGATCCACAACCAATCTCCCAAGATACCAACATCAACATCACTCCACAACCAACCTCCCCAATCACACACCCACAAGCCTCATCAAAACACCATACACGGATGACAGACCCAAAGCTTCATCAAAACCCATTTTTACAGACCAATTGATTCATCGAAAAACCCAATTTCATGCTTCTATTATGAGTTGTAAGGATTGAGGGTTTGTTGTGGGTGAGCTTGCGTGGATGGGTTTTGTAGTGGCTGGGTTTTGGCCTTTCCTTTGACAATGTTGTTTTGGGCGTTGCTGGGTCAAAACTTTCAACGTGGTTGACGCTTTGACAGAGGAGGAAGTGGATCTCAAAGCTTATTGTTGCTGTCGTTGGGTCAAATGGATCAAACCCATTTGGGTTGGCAATTTGTGATTCAGGTTTGGGAAAATTTGCACATGGGTTTTTAAGATTTGGGGTTGGAATTTTTTTTTTGAAATTTGTCATTGTTGTGGGTGGGTTTGCAATCTGGGGTAATAGTGAGGTCGGTCATGAGATTGGTGAATAAGGTGTGATTCTAAAAAAATGGGTCGCGATGGAGAGCTGTAGAAAAAAGTTCTGAAAAAATGGATCACGATGGGGGGTCTGTAAAAATGGGTCTGTAAATAAGAGAGTTTTGCTGAGAGGAAAGAGAGAGAGTTGCTGAGAGGAAAGAGAGAGAGTTGCTGAGGGCAGAGAGAGCCCACACCTGCCTTATCCTCTCTCTCTTTTCTCTTTGTTATTTTTTTTTAATTATTTTAATAAAACTCTCCTTCTCTCTCTTGTTATCTGGCGGTAAAAGAAATTGTGCATTTATGATTTAACTTTTGTCTGTTTTCTTACGTTAGTAGTGTGCTTAAAGGTCTTACTACTTTCCCTTTCTCTTCCTTGTCCCAAACACAAATCTGCCTCAGAGTGTTGAAGTCAAGATCTCCCATATCCGATGTCTGAGTCTAGGAAAAAACCAACGTGGTCGTCCAAGAATCTGCCAGACGACGTCGTTTTCGACATTCTGACTCGGGTTCAGGTGCGTTTCTAAATCTTATAACTCCACTATAACTAGCCCCATTTTCATTACCAAACACTTCAACTTCAACCTCAACCAAGCCAAATCATTATGCAATAACCACAATGGTTATCTGCTTTATGAGTCAGAATTAAGGAAACGTTCTTTGGTTGTTTGCATCAATAGCGACTACACATTGACCCACGTTTCTAGTTTTGAAATCCCCTTTGATGGGTTCAGCAGAGCGGGCTTATGCAATGGCATGTTCTTGTTCCATAAATGAAGATCCAATGTATTATATTTGTGGAAACCAAGCATTAGAAATTCTGAATGGGAGCGTCCGATTTCAACTTCTAGATCAATGGATTACACGACTGATTTCATGGAGAGCTTAGTTTTACTCAATGGGACAAGCGTGTGATTTGAATTGGAAGATTAGTCTATTGAGAAGGTGGCCATCTTTGTGAAATTCATTTTGAAAAGTATGTTGTGGTATTGTATACGCATTTTGAGTATTAAATGAAACTCCTATTATGGTGTCTTTGTTTTTAATTGTTCTCCACGTGAGATTATTACTTTAGTGTATTAATTTATTTAACATAGAAGAATCCTTGTGGAGATTGTGGTATTATAATTTATATCTCATTTAAATTTTATGTCAGGAACAATGTGCGGATCCTTAAACATGCAAATGTCTTGGTGCAATATACATGTTTAGCCAACATAATCTTGTCTCATTGGTTTGCCCTATTGACAACATGAACAATTAGAAGAACCTAATCTCTTAGCCTTCATTCTTTGAAAAAAGAAAAGAAAAAGGAATGAACTTCTGCAATTAGTACATGATGCATGGAATAGATTTGATTTATTGGTCATGAGCAATAAATCAAATTCTATATTGCAATAGATCACTTAGCAGACTTTTGATTGGTTGATAATATAATTTTATATTGTTTTAACTTTAATTAACTGCTTAAAAATGTTGGTGGTTAATCATGAAATTATTGAAATCTACGATTTTGTCAGATATAACACGACTGGACTTAGTGAGATAGACAATTAGGTATGCATGAAATCACTTTTATTATGTATGCATGAAACCACTTTAATTATGTATGCAATAGAAGTCCAAGTCAAATTTTGGGCTAAACACTTTGATTTCTCAGTTCAAATATAATTTTTCATCCTTTCTACAAGCGCTTGGTCTATTAAGCATATGTTATTATGGGCTTTGTTTAGTTTGCCTATCACCCAATGATTGTTGCTGGTCTGTGTAAAGCTACTATGTGATCTAGGATTTCAAATATCTATCTATAACTTACTAGTGATTAATTTGGGATAAATTCTTTTATGTCTTACATTATTTTTGTTAACTGATGTAGATGTGGCACACTTAAAAGCTTGCAACTGAGAAGCCTCCAATTTGATTAGAAATATGGAAATGTTACATTGATTTTCTTAAAAAGTAAAGTTACTTTTAAAAGTTTATATAATTTTGATGGAATAGTTTGATGTTTTAATAGAACTGATATCTACACTATATATAAGAATGGAGGATTAGCATTTTTCATGTTGTGCCACATTGGATCCTGTAAGTGGGATTTTTGTAATTGATAAAGGAAAGGCTAGTCAATGCTGACAAGATTTGCTCTCCCAGTTGAATCCGAACAATCCTGAACAGGATATTTAGATGCCCGAACAATTGTAAGGATGCTCGAACAGTGTGGAATGCCTCCAGCCTATATAATTACAACAACAAAGACTATCAGAAAGACTTGGCCAACCCAGTGGGGGCTAACCTAAGAATCTCCGATGATTTTGTTAGAAATCCCATAAATAAGACAAATTTTAGAGATAAGAAATTATAGCTCTGTGTATTTCACTCTTAATAATTTGTTGTATATCGAGGAACCCCTTTTACATTGCCTCTCTTTTCTATTTATACACTTTTTTTTTTTACTTCTAAAGATATTTTCTTATCTTTCTCCTGTCTTCCTCTTCTTTCTTTCTCTGAGCACCATTAATGCTTTCTAATTACAGCTCATTTGCCTCGTTTATCCCCCATTTAACTTGTGATGATCCTGACATTAGTATGATATTTCGTTTACATTTAATACTCCTAACACTGACTTGATATTTTACTTAACATTAATTACAGCATTATGGGATACTTCCACGTGTCTTATCATGTTGTTCGGATTTTTCGTAATAGATATAGAAGGACCTGAACACCCTCTACGAAAACAAACCTATCCGGTCATAACCGAACAGATGACGTCAGTTCTTCTAGTTATTATTTCCGAATGAAATACCACCCCTCCAATTACCCCCAGATTTCGGCTTCCTCGAGCAGCTTCTGAGGGAGCCGGAATCAATCGTTTGAGTTTCCCAAGGTCTGATATGATGACCCGCCGTCTTACTTCGCATTTTTCCAAGAAAAATCTAATGATGCAACGGCTTGGAGGGAAATCACTTCCCTCCTTTTTTAAACATCACATACAAATATCTACCCCCTCTCCTTAACTCACTTACTTTTTCATCCCTTACTTTTCCGTCCAAACAAATTCTCTTTCTCTCTCTATTCAAAGCTCGTCGCTGCAACCATTTGAACCGTCTCTGTAAGTTCTTCTTCATTTCTCATTAAGTTTTTCAAACTTCTTTAAAAAATCTTATTAGAATCCAACCCTGTGATCATGGCGAGCAAATTGGCTCAGTTAGTGAACACGGAGGAGAGTATGGCCAGGTTTAGGTTGCTTTACCAAATCCCCCCATCCGTTTCCCTCACCTACTGTAACTCAGATGATTTCCCCGCCATAAATAGGGGCGAAATCCTAATTCCTATTATGGCCATCATTGAAGGTGGCATTAGGTTCCCACTCCACACATTCCTCATCGATTTCCTACAAACCATAAACACCACCCCTTCCCAGATTTCCGTTAACACCTTTAGGATTATAATGGGTGTTATAGCTATTAATCGGCTTTTAGATATAAACCTAACAGTTAGGGAAATTTTAGCCGTTTACCAATACAAGTGCCCCGGAGCCAAATCGAACACCCTGTGTCACTTGGTGGCTAGGAAGGTGAACGAAAAACTGGTGAACGGTCTTCCTAGTACCAACAAAGGGTACGAGAAGGATTATCTAAGGGTTAGGGGAGATTGGTTCTCGGGCAGCTCTGTTTGCCGGAGCAAATTCGGGTACCCAGGTTAGGATTCTTTATGAATACCTTTAATTAGCCTGCCCGAACATTTTTTAAGTGCATCCGAACACTATAAATTCATTTATCTGTATTTCAATTCTTTTTCTCACTATTTGTTTGATGATATTTTACAGATCAGAAGAGAATCGAAGCCGAGAGAAAACAAGGGAATGCCGAACTGATTAGAAGAGTTCTGTCAACAAATTTCTGTGTTGACGAGAGAGGAGAGCCCCGCTCGGCCCCACTACTCTTGGGATACGAACCCCAAGTCAAATCATTCCTAGAAGGCCCTACGGTTCCCAGATCTGAAGCCTTCGAGATCCTGCCCCGAGCTTCGTACACCGCCCAGCCAGCAGAGGTCGAGCAGCCCAAAGACTTCCCCGAACGCATCCCCACCGGCCAAGTGTACGCGGTGGCACCACCGATCAACCCATTCAAGTTGATGGGCAAGACAGCTGATGCAGGCCCTTCGAAAAAAGGGAAGGGCAAAGGGAAGGACAAAAGTAAAGATATCGAAGCCCCGAAGAAGTCGAGGAAGCTTCCCGAAGAAGTTCCCGTAACTGAGACAGTCAACCATCCCATTTCTGAACAAGAATCTGTGCCGACTGTCACGACCCAAATCCGTAATATGATTCGGAATCGGACCGGCATGCTAGTACCAAGCCTGTGCCTGATATTAACACGGACCAACTAAAAGGAGTATAAAATTTTTTTTCTTCTTTCTCTCTTCTTTCATCCTGATTCTTTAACTTCTTCTTGGGTTGGGAACTCCCATAATATAATAACATACTCCTTTGCAAAATAATTGAATATACTAATCCACCTAAAGGAAGTGATAGTAATCAGAGCATTTATAACTGTTTATATAAAATACATCAGTATGTGGACATAATAACTCTAATACAGCAGAAGAGTATTTAAACCTATACATTACTTCTGCTTTATATACACGAAAACTCAAACATCTAAGACTAGTTCTAGATACCAACATACTTGCTCCTCCATGCTGAGACTCTTGGCTGCACCATAGGATGTTCCTGCAATCTGAGCAATCCACTTTGCTCAGGAAGGGAATTGTGACATGAAGATTTAACAGTATGCATGAATGCATGATAAACAGAATAATCTTTGTGGATATGACTTGCGTATAAACAGTTCATGCTAAAATGATTTCATGAGTTTCTTGCACATATATGTTTCATACTGATGAACATAATATCTGATAACTTGTAAGGCATAATATATTTATTGAAATCTAAACATATAGCATGATTCTTTTATATGTAACTAAACATGTTCCCTTAAACTGTTCTGAAGAGAAAACTTATCTCATACTCTTGCATAATATAGCAAAACTATATGGAACATGTAATTGTACTTTATCTTTAAGATTATGCCCCTCGTGACCTTACTGGTGCCATGTCTATAGGGTGTGAAACCCCTCGTGGCCTTCTTGCCAGTCTACAAAGATCCGAAGATCCCCTCGTGGCCTGGGTTGTCATATCTTCAGGGAATACAACCCCTCGTGGCCTTACTTGTTGCTGGTCTACAGGGAATAAAACCCCTTGAGACCTTCTTGCCATGTCTTTAGGGCATACGATCCCCTCATGGCCTTGGGTTGTCAGTCTACTGGGCATCACACTCAAAACTATTTTTGATGTTCTTAAAACATATCATGCTTGTTTATTTTTCAATCTCTCTCTTGCCTTACTAAGCCAAAATCATAGCATATCCACAACTTGTTTCTAAAATCTGTCTTAACTGTACTAACTCAAAACAGTTTCTAAATCAATGCACATTTTCTCAATAAACAAATATCAAACTGAGTTTATTGAAAGCATTGATAAAACACATATAAATATATTCTTAAAACATGGACTATTAAATTTTCATGGCACATTCCCTTACCTCAATCCAGCAGCAGCACAGCAGTCTCAAAGCTTGCAATGGAGTTCTCTACTTTCCTTGTTCAATCCCTAGACCAAAGGATATTAAAATCCAATGATTAGCAGACATTCTAACTCACAAAAGCACTCATGGCTTCCCTTAACTATCAATTCTATAGGTTTTATAATCCTTTTCACATCCTTACCCTATTTAGGTTCCTAAGAGTCCCTATATCGCAACCCAAAGGCAACCAAACAAGCAAACTAAGCAATAGTGGCAAAACATCAAAACTAGTTCTATTTACTGCCTAAAACAGAAACCGTATTGCAGGACTCAAAATATTTCTTTTCTATACTAGATGGTATAATCAGGACATATAAAAATTCACCCATTTATTAAACACATTATTTATCATGCATACCAAATTTCAGCTCAATTCACTTGTCCAATTGCAAGAATAAATTCTTCAAAGTCTCAATGTTTTCAACCCATCTTAACAGATTTTTCTGCAGGGACAGCATCTTATAAAATTCATTTGACAAACTTAGAGACATCAAAATATCCTGAAATCTTACTGTGAGGTAACACCCTACATTTAACATCTATCCTCAAAATTTCAACTCAAACCAGTATATCTAGAATTTATTAAAATTCTGGTACTTTAATGAACTCAAATTTGTCAGTTCAGTTTTTAAAGTGACTTTGAATCAGTACCCACAATTCATTATATACTAAAATGGCATGGGGCTAATTCCATCAATAACATATACATCCTAGGGTTCCAGAAAAATACTCCAATCACTTAAATTCCAAATATTGGATTTATTATGCAATTTCAAACCGACAAACACAGAATCTGTCAAATTGACAGATTGTACAGTTTTCTTGTAAAATAACAAATAATTATCAAAACTAAATATTTTTCTATGAAATTTCATATACATAAACTAGACATATGATAGATTAGCCTAGAGAAAACCGTTTCCTAATTTCTCTTCTCAGAAATTCCAGAATTTCCACAAAATTTTACTGTTCACGCAGACTTGACAGAGCAATAAATTTCCAGCAACTATCACTTCAAATCCCACATGCATGTCCATAAAAATTCATTTTCCCTAACCCAAAATCCTATTTCTACAAACCCATAACCTCAAAGTGTAGAAACCATGAAGATCAACCAACAATTTTAACCATACCCATTTCAAAACATACATGAAAAGCTAAGATTTCAGCTAATCTATCACATGCATGAAATTTCAGTTGAAACCCCCAATTAAACTCCATGGAACCCTAGAGAATTTGAGGAATTTACCTTCTAAATGTTGGGAATATAAGCCCTAACAAGAGCTTATTCTTTTCTTGATGGAGGGAAGCTTGAAGGAGAGCAACTATGGAGGTTTTTCCTCCAAGGAATTTCGGTCAGCAGAAGGAGAGTTTCTCTCTCTTTCTTTCCCTTTCTTTCTTCTTGAAAATAAATGAAATGAAGTGAGTGCAATACATGGCCGGTCAATATAAGAGAGGGGATGTGTTATTAGTGCTTGCCATGTGTCAATATGCAATGGGAGGGTAAGTGTAAAGCTTTTCCAAATGGCTAGTTTCTATTGGACTTCAAAACTAGGTATGAAATAGCCATTTACCCCTCTTGCAATCTAGTAACTACCTTGATGCCTTATTATAGTTTAGTTATAATTAAACTATATCCATTTTCATTACTAATGTGTACATAATAACGTAGTGTAGTGATAATCCAAATTAAATCTACTTACCGCATAAATTTATTAAACTTATAATCCTTTATTAGTTTCGAACCAATATAATTAATTAAACCATTAAGTGGTGCGGGGCATCACACCGACTCCACCAGCAGTTCATGTCATTGTAGAGTCCGAACAGGAAGAAGAGCTGCAACCTCGACAGAAAAGAGGGAGGACTGAACCCTCCTCAATACCAACTGAAGGGCCCTCCTCGCATCACACAACATGGGATCCTGCACTACTGTTCGGTCCAAACCCGATCTCTGTTCGTGACACAATTTTGGACAACTCGAACGCCGAAGCCTCAGCTCAAGTGGCACACGGCTTAGCTTTTGCAGCGTGCCTACCTGAGGATATGAAACGATGGGCTGGTACTCAGCCTGGTACTGCGTTTCGTCAGATGACTCAAGGTCTAATGATGGTGAGTACTTCCTTACTCAATTTAATTTTATGTATTTTTAAGTGAATTTTCCTTCTTCAAGTTCTCAAGTCTTTTGTATATTTTACTTGTGCATTTTTTTATTCAGGCCACTCAGGGTGTCATGTCTATGGAAGCGAGGTTTTATAGACTAACAGAGAGATTCCAGAAGAATGAAGCCGATCATGAGAAAAGCATGTCGGAAATGCTGAAAGTTGCCGGCGAGAACTATGCGAGGCTGGAGGGACAACACCACAAGAATATCATTGTCATGAAAGAGGCCGAAGAACGAGCTTGGGCTGAGGAAACCAAACGAGCTGAGGCCGAAGCTGAAATTGCAAAGTTACAGGAAAAAATGAAAGAGCTGGAGTCGGAATGTGTTCGTCGGCTCGGCGATGCTCATAAAGAAGGTATGGAAGAGGGGTTAATAAAAGGAGAAGAGTTGGGATTAATAAAAGGAAAAGAGTTGGGAAGAGAAGGAGCCATGGGCGAAGTCACGACCCAATTCAAGATGGTATACAATAGCGGATTTTGGCATGGATGGAAATCGGCTCTGAGTAAGACCGATCAACCTGAAGTGTCCGAGCTCTTCCTTCTCGCCAATACTCCTCTACCATACCCTGATGCCGGACTAAAGAATTCTGATGATGAAGGAGACGAAGAAGACGAAGAAGGAGAAGAAGGAGAGGAAGAAGAAGAAGGAGAAGAAGGAGAAAAAGAAGAAGAAGGAGAAGAAGGAACAGAAGAAGAGGGACACAAGGAAGAAGAAAGAAAAGAAGAAGAAGGAAGAAAAGAAGAAGAAAAAGAAAAGAGAAAAGAAGATATGCCAGAAACAGGCCAACATTCAAGAGATGGTCAGAACGTTCAAATTATAGAAATAGAAGACGTGGTTGGCACGACCGAACGACCGCCTGAGATTTCAGACCAGATCGACCGAACAGAAGATGTGACCGAACAACCCTTCGGCTCTTAAACATCTTTCTTTTCTTATGTTACTATTGACTGTAAGATTTAGTTTTTGTAATTTTAACTTTGTTTTACTTGTAGTAGAATTTTTATTATTCGGATCATTTAAGACTAAGTTTCCCTTCGAAATTTTGAATTTTAGTATTGATTATCTAAGAATTTTTTGTCAAAACTTGCATTCTTCCATTACTCCTCAATGTCATCCAGTTTACAGTATCGAGACATTGTCCGTTCATGAATAATGACACGAAAACTTAAAAATATACAAACTACCGAGTGATTATTATAACATATGTTTTAACTTTATCGTCATCAATCAACTTTGCTTTTAACACCAAACCTAAATTGGACGCAATTGTCTATCTTAAAAATAAAGGGATCTCACCTTAGCCTGATTTTGGGAAATCAATGCCTTCCTTAACCGGCAAACTCCACAGTCCTTAATTTTCCAAGCATCTTTTACACGGCTCTGGTCATCTTTCAACATATCACTGGATAATTTACTTATGACACTCCAGGAGAAGTGATAAGTGAATCTGAATAGGGACTTGTTTACTTATGACACTCCCTAAGAAGTGATAAGTGG